>JAOTQR010104008.1:0-27972 GCA_025774065.1 Solanum ossicruentum | reverse complement strand
TAGATATAAGTTGGTTCTCCCGAGCCTTATCGGCAACGGGTGCCAGTCCGCCCTAACCAGACTTTGGGGCGTGACAAGTAGATCTCCCCAGTAGGAGTACAAGATATCCAGCTGTTGTTACCAAGCTCTAGGTTGCTTCGGAGCTTTGTGTGTCAAGAGCTTATATTTTTGTATTATATAGTTAGCTCAGGCGGGGCCTGTCCCGACTTTATTAGATACTCTTCCTTATCTAGAGGACTTTGTAGACTGTGTAAATTAAAGTGTGGTCATGTCTCGTACTTTAGACACTGTGGCCCGAATGGCCTAGCCATATGCATTTCCATTTGTCTTGTTATCAATGTTTATTTTCTTAAAGGTATGTCAAATGTAGAAATCCCTTATAATTTGTATAGCAAGCGCATCAATATAGGTTGGTTCTACTGAGCCTCATCGGCAATGGGTGCCAGTCCGCCCTAACGGGACTTTGGGAGTGACAGAAGTGGTATCAGAGCGGGTCATCCTAGAGAGTATACAAAGCCGTGTGTATGTAGAATCTTGGTTATTGATGATTCGTGCACCACATTTTTAAGTAGAAGGCTACGTGGCATTTAGGAGTGGTTACATTCTTTTCGTTCTTTAGATCTTGCCATAGAGCTATGTGTAATAGGTGGATTGTGTCTAACCCCTAAATTGTTTTGTACAGCAAGTATGCCAGAAACTAGGCAAAACAAAGGTAGAGGGAAGGGAGTAGAAGTGGTGGTTGGTATACCCAGTCAGGTGAGACAATGAAATGAGGTTCAAGAGGAGTCTTTGTCATAGATATCTCCAACCCCTACAGCTCCTGATGAACCCGGAAGTAGTGAAATTTCCCCAGAACCACCTATCGATGCTACCGTGCATGATTTGAGAAACGCAGTCCAACTATTGACTCGTATAGTTGATGGCCAAGGTCAAAGATAGAAAGGTCCGGTTATAGGTGCAGGTGGTGCGAATAGGGCAGTTGACACAAGGATACATGATTTCCTTAATTTGGACCCTCCATCCTTCTCTGGGTCATATCCTAATGAAGATCTCCAAGACTTTATTGATCAGATTTAATGCACTTTAGATATTATGCATGTGAGTGGTACATAGGCTATTGAGTTAGCGACATATAGGTTGAAGGGTGTGTCTATATTGTGGTATGAAGCTTGGAAGCAATCTAAGGGTATAGATGAACCCCTAACTACCTGGAAGGAGTTCAAAGAGACATTTCTTGACTATTACTACCATTAGAGATCCTAGAGTCCTGTATAGATCAATTCTTGAATCTCCACCAAGGGAATATGAGTGTGAGGGAGTATAGCCTTCAACTTAATTCACTGTCCAGGTATGCTCCTAATGTAGTTGCCACTATGGCAGATAGAGTTCATCAATATCTGGATTGATTGGATACGTATATGGTCAGAGACTATACCATTGCTTTCTTGAACAAACACATGGATATAGCAAGAATAGAAGCTTTTGCACAGAAATTGGAGGATCAGAGGCAAAGGAGAAGGACATAAGAGTTAGAAAGGGCATTGTCCAAGAGGGCGAGGTCTACAGGGCAGTTTACACCACCCCAAGGTGAGCTTAGGCCTCAGGTTTCTAATAGACTGCCTAGCCCATCATCTTCCTACTATATAGCCAGTGCTCCACCTCAATTTCAGGGGTCCGGGAGGAATCAGTTTGGTCCAAGAAGTGAAGGGCAAGGCCCCCAGACAACAGGATATTCAGCAGATCAACAAATGACCCCTATGGAGCCTTGTAAGTAGTACGGAAAAAGTTATTTAGGTATATGTCGTGTTGGGACATACGCTTGTTATTGGTGTAGTGCGCCAGTGCATATAATGAGAGATTGCCCACAGAGGCATATGAGTGATATAACACAATCTACTTGGTCAGCTGTTGCATCATCATCATCAGTTCCTTCATTAGGTAGGGATCAAAAAGCACCTATGTGTCGCGGTAGAGGTGTTAGAGGGGCAGCTAGCTCTAGCGGAGTCTAGAATCACACTTATGCTCTGGGGAGTCAGTGAAATTTGGAAGCTTCACCTGATGTGGTCACAGGTACATTGTCCATTTTTTCACATAATACATATGCATTAATTGACTCAGGTTCTACACTATCATACATTACCCCACTAGTTGCTGGGAAGCTTAAGAGAACACCCAAATTATTGAACAAACCATTTGAAGTGTTCACACCAACCGATAAATCTATTATGGCTAGAAGGGTTTATTATGACTGTGTAGTAACTGTTTGTGACCGTGACACATTCTCTGACCTTATTGAGCTAGAAATGGTGGAATTTGATGTTATAATGGGTATGGATTGGTAAGCTTCTTGCTATGGCACCATAGATTGACGAACTAAGAGAGTATACTTCCACTTTCCAAATGAGGAAGTTCTTGAATGGGATGGCAATATTGGGGCACCAAAGTGGAATTTTATCTCTTATTTTAAGGCCACAAAAATGGTATCCAAGGGGTATATATGTCATTTAGTTAGAGTAAGGAATATGGAGGCAGAATCACCTACTCTTCAATCAGTTCTAGTAGTGAATGAATTTGTTGATGTGTTCCCTAAAGAACTTCCAGGCGTACCTCCAGAATGAGAAATAGATTTTGGTATTGACTTACTTCTAGATACTCAACTTATTTCCATCCCTCCATATAGAATGGCCCGATAGAATTGCGTGAATTAAAATAGTAGTTAAAAGACTTATCGGATAAGGGTTTTATAAGACCTAGTATGTCCCCTTTGGGTGCACTAGTGTTATTTGTACGCAAAAAAGATGGCACCTTGAGAATGTGTATTGACTATCGACAATTGAATAGGGCAACACGGGAGCCACCACCGGTCATTCACAAATCTAGATTCTGAGAATAGGGGCACAGTTATCTGCGGGAATCCCATTGGCACACGCATGTCGAGACAACAAGATTTCTATGGACACCTTCAGGCCCGGATTCTCCAAATCCCCCCAGGCTTCTCCTTCCCCAAAGGAAAGAATAAATACCCCTCGCCAGGATTAAAGATTTATTTGATCAGTTACAGAGTGCCAAATGCTTTTCAAAAATTGATTTGAGATCAAGTTATCACCAAGTGAGGGTGAAGGAGAAAGATACACCTAAGACTACTTTCAGAATACACCATGGTCACTTTAAATTTCTTGTTATATCATTTGGGCTAACGAATGCACCAACAGTTTTTATGGATTTGATGAACGGGGTTTTTGAGCCATTCTTGGGTGTGTTCATGATAGTATTTATAGATGACATTTTGGTATATTCAAGATCAGAATAGGACCACGCAAATCACTTACGACAAGTTTACAGGTTCTTCGTGATCGACAGTTGTATGCCAAATTTTCTAAATGCGAATTTTGGCTAAACTCATTGGCATTCTTGGGTCATATTGTTTCTGATGAGGGAATAATGGTTGATTCACGAAAGATAGAGGTTGTGAAAGATTGTCCAAGGCCTACGACACCACGGAAGTTTGGAGCTTTCTAGGGTTGCAAGTTATTACAAAAGGTTTGTTAGTTTTTCTTCTATTTCTGCACCTCTAACAAAGTTGAAACATAAGGTAACCAAGTTCCAATGGAATGATGCATGTGAAAGGAGCATCCAGGAGCTAAAAAATAAGTTAACTTCTGCACTTTTGCTAGTACTTTCAGAAGGCACCGAGGGGTATGCAGTTTAATGTGATGCTTCAAGAGTTGTCTTAGGGTGTGTACTGACACAACATGGTAGGGTAATTGCTTATGCATCTAGACAGCTATGACCACATGAGAAAGACTATCCAACTCATGATATTGAGCTAGCAGCGGTTGTGTTTGATCTGAAAATATGGCGCCACTATTTGTATGGGGTTCACATTGACATATACATCGATCATAAGAGCCTATAATACATCCTAAATGTCATGCCCAAAGTCCCATTAGGGCGGACTGGCACCCGTTGCCGATAAGGCTCGGGAGAACAAACCTTTACCCAAACTATCCTCAACACATCTATACATAAAAATAGCCTTGAAACAGTCTTATAATAGTACAAAGCAGTCATGAAGGATGTGAGGCAATAACCTTCCATCCATCAGCTCAGAAGTTCATACTAAGAACACAATTGCGATATCCTATAAGAAGTCGCTTTTGCAAACTGTAAAAGTGGTGCAGCAACCTTTATACATAATTATAGAACCAATACTCATTAAGAACAATAGCCCCCCTTCAGAATCAATCCAACCAAAAAGAGAAAATCTTTCAAATAAACAAGAAAAAAATGTATAACAATCTTGGAACACATGCTGTCCAAAATATTCAGCATATACCTAACCAACACTCTTGTTTTTCATGACGAAACCTTACTGAACACACAACTATAATTATTTACTTTTACCTTTAAGGTGTAGGGCTTCTCCAAGAACCCTAAAAGCCTCTTGTGGCTGCTTGTAAAGTCAAGAAAGAGTTTAGAGAAATCATGGAAATCAATCTGATTTTTTTTGTGTTCAAGTTAAAATGGCTTATGGGGCCTGTTTTAAACCCTTTTTAAAAGGGGATGTAACACCCCACCTCTTACAATACTAGTACATTGCAAATAAAATATGATATAATTTGGTCAAGTTTGCGCCCATTTTTAAAAGTGCTCGAATCTAATGTTATAGGGGGATATGTGCGTCTAACGCTCAAGAGGGTTGAGTGTATGCATGTTTTGTGTCAAATTGAAGAGATCACGAACTTAAATGAAGTAAGAGAATTGAGGTACTTGTTGGACTTAAGAAACTAGCAGGTGAGTCACCTACTTAGATTAAATTTGCTAGATAAATGGAGACGAGGCTCGATGTCGAATTGTCCAAGTCCGATTATGAATAAAGTCCGTGTTAAGGATGTAAATTTGGCGCATGTTTTAGCATCACACATGGACTATATTCTTAGCTCAATAAAGATATTAAAAAGGGCCCAAAGACATCACAACTCAGTTGACTATTTTGGCACAAAACTAAGTAAGAGAAATTGGGAATATGGGCAGCCCAAGCACATCAACTTGGAGATCCATTTAGGCCCAAGTGTAAGGGACAAGCTGCTGGATTACCAGCTAATTAATATGTGGTATAAGATGGTCAAAATGTCAAGAGTAAGGCGGCCAACTTAGGCCTTTAAAAAGGGGTTACAAGTAGCAAAATTCATTCACTTTTAAACTTGGAAAATTTCAGCTTTCTCAAAACTTTATTGTTCTTATTTCTTAACCTAGCAAGCAGTCACAAGGAAACTTCTAGGGTTCTTAAAGAAGCCGTACACCTTGAAAATAGTGGTAAGTAAGTTTAAAAATGTGTTTAATATGGTTTTATTATGAAAAACAACAAGTATATGCTAGTATGTTTGTGTGGTGGAAATTTGGGACAACATGTATTTAGAAAGTACTGCACACTTGCCTTTTATTTTAGTGACTTCTCTATGATTTGTGGGATGTGTTATTAAGAGAGGTTGATGTTATTAACATGGTTTGAGTAATAAATATTACCTTAAGGTTGCTTCCCTAATTTTGGTTTCATTTAACAAATGAGTTTTATTGTGCTATCTTAAGTGTAATGTTGCTTGGAACTTGTGGGCTGTTGGATGGAAGGCTATTGGCTTACGTCCTTCATGACTTCTTGGATACTATTCTAAGACTGTTTTAATACTGTTTGTATGTGCAAATGTTGTTGGAACAATTTATTTAGAGTTGGAATATGTTTGGAATTGTCGACGTTGAAATGTAGCGAAGGGAGATAACGTTATGCTATCCATTTGTAGATTGTGTAGAATTGTTATGTGTTGTACTTTGTGGGCTGTTGTAAGACTGTTCTGGCACTAAATCAGGCAGTACATGATGTGTACATGAGAATATGTATTAGAAAATACGATTAGGGGCGGAAAGGTTGAAAGAACATGCTCGGGTTCATAAATTCTCGCTTGCTGCCCGTGTGTTATTTTTTTATGTGATTGGGCTGCCAAGATGTATGTATTGGATTCAAATGCTAGTTTTACCACTTACTATGTTATAGATAAATATTTGGATGAAGGAAGGTTATCTCGAGGTAGTAACGAGGTCATACAATGAGGTATGTAAGTCTACTTGGTTTCGTATTGTTTGGCATGAAACATAGATCCCTCCTTGGCACATAAAGATACTTACCAAATCCGACACAACTATTAACTGTGTCTACATCCTCAGACTTGTTCATATGCTCCCATACATAGTCACCTTCAAATCTGCATATATACATGTATACCAAGTTACATGGGTTCTTTTGCCAAATAAAGTTCACGAGTTATTTCATCTCATACGCATTTCATTATTTATGTAATGTACTTTTTTCATTGTCATATTATCTTTTATGATTATATACATATCATATGTTACATCTACAGTCTGATAGCTCCAATATTGTGACCATGAAAAGAATCATCTCAAAGGTAATTGAAAGATAAAGTATATTATTTATTGATGGGTGGTATCCCGAGGGGTGGAGGAATCACCTAGCCAGGGACGATCCTATCACGGGTGGTAGCTCGAGGGGTTAAGGAAGAACCTAGCTAGGGACGACCCCGATACATTATTTATTGATGGGTGGTAGTCCGAGGGGTGGAAGAATCACCTAGCCAGGGACGATCCTATCACGGGTGGTATCCCGAGGGGTTAAGGAAGAACCTAGCCAGGGACGATCCCTATATAGTTTACCACTAATCAGTTGGTCATTTGTCACATGCTCTGCACAGATTATATAGTAAATGTAAAGTAATATAAAGAACATAAAGTACATGCTTCCAAAGTATAACCAAAGGTGGTCTCTAATCTTGCACCAGTGCATGGTCTCATTTGAGTTTTTACTTCACATATAGTATATCCTACCTTACATATTCAATACATTATCTCATACTGACATCCCTTACGATGGACCAGCATTTCATGCTGCAGGTACAGGTACTAGTAGATCTCCCCAGTAGGAGTACAAGATATGCAATTGCTGATACCAAGCTCCAGGTTGCTCCGGGGCTTTGTGTGTGTCTAGAGCTTATATATTTATATTGTACAATTAGTTGAGGCGGGGCGTGTCCTGACCCTTGTCAGATACTTTCTCTTATCTAGAGACTTTGTAGACTATGTAAATTAAAGTGTGGTCATGTCTTGTAATTTAAACACCGTGGCCCCAACGACCTAGCCATATGCATTCCCTTTTGGTACTGTATTGTAAGATGTGGTGTTACACTAAAGCAGAAAGACCTAAACTTAAGACAACGGAGATGGCTAGAGCTAATAAAGGAATACTGGTGATCAACTGTGGTGAGTCAAGGAGTGGCTAAGGATCTATGTCAGCTATCCAGTTTGGGAATTCACCTTTTTGAAACTAGAAGGGAAGGGGTTATTGTACATAATGCAGCAACGTCTTCCTTAGTAATGGAAGTGAAAGTAAAATAAAGGATCCTATTCCTCGACAACTTAAGGAAAAGGTAAGTAAGGGTACGATAAAGGGCTTTGACCTTACACAAAATGGAGTACTTTACTGCCAAAATAGATTATGTGTGCTTGATATTAATGGATTAAGAAAGAGGATAATGGAAGAAGCCCATCATTCCTGATATTCTATCCATCCAGGATCAACTAAGATGTACCATGACTTAAAGGGAATGTTTTGGTGCGGAGGCATGAGGAAGGACCTTGCAGAATTTGTGGCTCAATGTCCAAATTGCCAATAAGTAAAAGTAAACCACTAAAAGCCAGGAGGTTATATGCAGTGTATAGAACTTCCAACATGGAAATAGGATATGATCAATATGGATTTTGTTACCGGGTTGCCTCGCTCATTTCAGAAGTTTGACTCCATATAGGTAATAGTTGACAGACTCACAAAGTCAGCACACTTCTTGCCAGTCAGGAGTGATTATACAGCTGAAGGGTGTGCCAAGCTATACCTCAAAGAGATAATCAAACTACATGGAGTCCGAATCCTCATTATATCTAACCGAGGAGCTCAATTCACTGCAGAGTTTTAGAAGTCCTTCCAAAGGAGTTTAGGGACGCAAGTGAATTTGAGTGTAGCTTTCCACTCTCAAACAGATAGTCAAGTAGAATGCACCATTCAGACACTTGAAGATATGTTGCGAGTTTGTGCATTGGACATTAATGGTTGTTGGGTGGACCATTTGCCACTTATTGAATTTGCCTATAATAATAGCTACCATGCTAGTATCAAGATGGCACCTTATGAAGCTTTGTATGGGAGGAAATATAGGTCACCAATTGGGTGGTTTGAAGTGGGTGAAACCACCTTGCTTGGGCCAGATCTAGTACAACAAGCCATGGAAAAAGTTAAGGTAATACAACAATGGCAAGAAATAGCCCAAAGTCATCACAAATCATATGCGGATGCTAGAAGGAGACGATTGGAATTCTCAGTAAGGGATTGGGTATTTTTAAAGGTGTCTTCAATGAAAAGGGTTGTGAGATTTGGTAAGAAAGGAAAACTGAGCTGACGTTACACAGTGCCATATCAGATTACTAAGAGGTTTGGGTAGGTTGCATATGAACTAGAGCTACCCCAAGAGCTTTCAATGGTTCATCCAGCTTTTTATGTCTCAATGCTTCGAAAATGCATAGGTGACCCATCGAGTGTCACTCTTATTGAAGATGTGCAGGCTACAGAAGATGTCACATATGAAGAGGTACCTATTGCTATTCTAGATCGTCAAGTTAAGAAGCTAAGGAACAAAGAAATAGTTTCAGTGAAGGTACTTTGGAGGAACCAGCAAGCAGAAGAAATAACATAGGAGGCCGAGGATGCGATGAAATTAAAATACCCTCACTTATTTGAAGCTAAAGAGGAAGTCCAACATGCAGAATTGGGACACTAATAGGTATGTGTGATTGAATACTTAGTGTGTTGTCAAAAGTTTTTATAAGTAAAGATTTAAACTTGGTTAAGCCATCCAATCGTGCTACCATTCGAGGAAGAATGTTCCAAAGTGGGGGAGGATGTAACACTCCACATTTTACAATACAAGTACTATGCAAATGAAACATGACATGGCTTTTCAAATAGCACCTATTTTTAAAAGTGCTTGAATCTCATGTTATAGGGCGATATGTGTGTCTAACGCTTAAGAGGGTCGAGTGTATACATGTTTTGAGTCAAATTGAGGAGATAATGTTCCTAAGCAAAGTGAGAGAATTGGGGTGCTTGTAGGAATTAAGAAGCTAGCAGGTGATTCACCTACTTGCTTAGCTTAATTTTGCTTGCTGAATGGAGACGAGGCCCGATGTCGAATTTGTCCAAGTTTGATTATGAATAAAGTCCATGTTATGGGTGACTTTAGCCTGTGTTTTAGCATCATAAATGGACTTTATTTTTAGCCAAGATGAGTAATAAAAGGGCCCAAGTACACCATAACCCACTTGGCTAATTGGGCTCAAACTAAGTGATGAGGAATTTGGAAAATAGGCAGCCAAGGCCCATCAACTTTGAGACCCATTTAGGACCAAGTGCAAGGGCCAAGCTGCTGCATCACAAGGTTATTAAAATGTGTTAGTATGTGGTGAAAAGTTCAAAAGAAAGTTGGCCAAAGATACTCTTTAAAAGGTCTAAAAAATAGTCCATTAATTCATTTCACTTTGGAACAAATTTTCAGCTTTCCTAAAAGACTCTTTTAATTCTTTATTTTACTTCACAAGGCAGCCTACACAACCCTCTAGGGTTTTTGAAGGAAACCTGAACCTTGAAGGCTAAGGTAAGTGGAAATATCTATGCATTTGTTATATTTATCCCATGACAAACAAGAAGTATATGCTAGTTATGTTTGTGCTGAAATTTTGGACAGTATGTGTCCTAAGGATTGTTGTGAACTTTTCTTGTTGTTCAAGAGGATTTTCTCTTCTTGGTTGGATAAATTATGAAGTAATACTTATGTTTTCACAAGGTTTAGTTTGTTAGTGATGTAACTTGGCTGCTGCACCACTTTTACAGTCCACAAAAGTGAGTCCTTATAGGATATCGCAATTGTGTTCTTAGTACGAACTTGTGGGCTGATGGATGAAAGACTATTGCCTCACATCCTTCATGACTTCTTCGGTACTGTTATAAGACTATTTGAAGGCTTTTTTAATGTATATATGTGTTGAGGATAGTTTGGTTAAAGTTGGAACAGGTTTGGGATTGTCGACATCAAAATGGGGCAAAGGGATGCAACATTATGTCACCTATTTGTATGTTGCGTATTGTTGTTATGTGTTGTGCTTTGTGGGCTGTTGTAAGACTATTATGGCCTAGAATAGGATTCACATCATATGTATATTAAAATGTGTATTAGAAAGTACGATTAGAGGCGGAAAGATTGAAAGAATACGCTCGGGTTTATAAATACCCACTTGCTACCCGTATGTTGTTTTTTTATGAGATTGGGCTTCCAAGATGTATCGATTGGCTACTAATGCTATGTTATCACCTAATATGTTGTATATAAATATTTGGAGGAAGGGAAGGTTATCTCAAGGTAATATAGAGGTCGTACAATGAGGTATGTAAGACTACTTGATTTCATATTATTTGGCATGAAACATAGATCCCTCCTTGGCACATAAAGGCACTTACCAACTCCGACACAACTGCTAACCATGTCTCCACTCTTTCACATATTCATATGCTCCCATACATAGCCACCTTTAAATCCGCATACATACTTGGATACCAAGATACACGAGTTTGTTCTACTAAATAAAGTTCATGTGTTGTTCTACCTCCTATGCATTTCATTATTTGTGTAACTTACTCCTTTCATTATGGTGTTATCTTTTGTAATTATTTACGTGTCATAAGTCGTATATACAGTCCCACAGCTCCAATATTATGACCACAAAAAGAATCATGTCAAAGGTAATTGAAAGATAAAAGTATATTGCTTATGGATGGGTGGTAACCCGAGGGGTGGAAGAATCACCTAGCCAGGGTTGATCCTATCACGGGGGCCAGCCAAAGGGGTTAAAGGAAAAGCCTAGCCAAGGCCGATCTTGATATATATTTACCACCGATCAACTAGTCATTAGTATTACATATTGTGCATAGACTATACAATAAAGATAAAGTAATAAAAAGAACATAAAGTACATGATCCCACAGTATAACTGAAGATGGTATCTTATCCTACACCAGTGCATAGTCTCATTTGAGTTGTTACTTCATATACAATATTTCCTGCCTTACATAGTTAGTACATTATCTAGTACTGACGTCGCTTACGGGGACCTGCATTTCATGTTATAGGTACAAGTGCTAGTAGATCTCCCCAGTAGGAGTACAAGATATCCAGCTACTGTTACCAAGCTCCAGGTTACTTCAGAGCTTTGTGTGTCTAGAGCTTATATTTTTGTATTGTATAGTTAGCCAAGGCGGGGCCTGTCCTGACCCTTATCAGATACTCTTCCTTATCTAGAGGCTTTGTAGATTATGTAAATTAAAGTGTGGTCATGTCTTGTACTTTAGACACTGTGGCCCTAATGACCTAGCCATATGCATTTCCTTTTCGCTTGTTATCACTTTTTATTTTCTTAAAGGCATGTCAAATGTAGAAATCCCTTCTAATATGTATAACAAGCAAATAGATACAGGTTGGTTCTCCTGAGCCTCATCGGCAACGGGTGCCATCCGCCCTAACGGGACTTTGGGCATGACAAAATAACCTTTGAACAAGAGTACTTTGTAGATTTATAATTAAACCCAAACAAGTACCAAGTTCTTAGTAATATAGTATAGATTTTTGGGGCGCAAAAGAAACTAAAGAACTAGTCCTAGAATAAGTAAAATTTAGTTGAAATAAAACACGAATAAAAAGGAATTTACTTAGAATTATATAAGAATAAGAAAATAAATTTCTCGTATCATCAAAGATTTAGAATCCCTCTTCTTAATTCCTTTTTATTTGGAAACACTAATGCATAATTTTGAGGGTAACTAAATAGATTTCTTGGAGAACAAGTTATCTCCTTTTTTAACTTTTTTTTGCTCCTTATATTTTAAAAATACCAAGATTTACCAAGAATGGAATCTTGAAAGAACTGCTCTGATACCACTTGATAGGATCAAGGTTAGAAACAATACTAAGATAGAGTGAATACTATAATGGGGAGGCAACAACAAAAAAAGAAAGATAAAAACTAATAAAAGATATGGTAAATTCAAAGGAAAGATCCAAGAATTTTCAAGAAATTGATATACTAAGGCCTTGAAAAGATCCAAGTAACAACGTAAAGATTTATGGAAGAAATCCAATGCCTTTACTTGAGAAACTGAATCAAAACAATTGGTTCGGATCTGGACCGCTTTAAGAGTAACTAAAGACAATAATCAGGATGTAACTAATCACCTTCTAATGAATACCAAAAAGAAATCAAAGATATCACAAGAAAAAATTACTTTATACCTCAAACTATGAACTAGTAAAGGTTTAAAGATAAAATATTAAAGAACAAATCACAAAGGTTCAATAGAACTCTCTCAAATATTATTAATATCAATCTAATTATCTTTAATGAAAGAAAAAAGACTCATATATATATATACTATACGGTCCTTGAATGTCCAAGACTCCTTAGGTTAGGCCCAAGTAGTATCTAAAACCTAGAAAGAAGATTACAAGATAAATCTTACTCTAGAAAGGAAATAAAGTTACCTTAATTAGGAATAAACCTAATAGTTCTCTGAAAGCATTAAATGGTACTAGGATACCTTAAATAGAACAAAGAAAATATTAATAACCTATATATAAATAAGGAAATAAGGTAAAATGCAACTAGGAAAAGACTCTTGACAAATTTGGAAAGTTTGATTAGTCTTCTCTACAAACTTGGGCAGAAAGTAACCTTTGTTATGGCTGATTCTTGGACTCTTCTTGGCCTTATTTGTATGTAATTTAACCTTAAATTTCTTCATCATGGACTTGAATTTGGGCCACCAAATAATTGTACCATTTGGAGAATTCATCCTTCTTGGGCTTTAGCTCTTCTGCCCCAACAAGACACCTTTGGATTTGCAATTGAAGCCCATTGAGCTTATCATTAAACTCCTTCATTTGAGATATTGTTATGGGCCTCCTTTGATCTTCTAAAGCTTCATCCTTTTCATCCCTGTCCTTCAAAGAAGTGGATCTTTGTATGATGCTATCAAAGGTTTTATGGTAATTTTGATGTTCATATTGAGACTTTTGAAAATCATGTCTAGATACATTTGTCGCATCCATGTTAGGTTAAAATCTTCATGGCTACCTTCCTTATATATGTTTCTTTGATATTCGGGGACGAATATTTCCCAGGGGGAGATGTTGTGACACATTTCAACTTTATGCTCTTATATGTCCATGTTTCATGCCTCATTTAGTTAGATCGGGGCTGTATTAGGCTCATGGGAGATTCTTAGTACCTAAACGAGTTCAAGACTTTCCTAAAAGTTGAGGTTTGGGTGATGGTTCATGCAAGGGTTAACTTTGAACTATCATAATTTTTAGCATATTTGGAACTTTGTATCCCACGATATGTCAAATGGAATCCTTTTGAGTTAGCTTTGCAACACACTTTGCTTCACCTCATTTCGAGTTCGGATGAAAGAGTAATGATCATTTTCGTGAGGCTCTCCCGTGTAGTAAAATCATACGGGCAGCTTGACGGCCAGTGTGCCCTTAGACGGGCCCTCTGGGTTACTTGGGCTTGGAAAGGGCCATTTTTGGCTTAAGGAAGGTGACACGGACAGTGGCATAGGCCATGTCGCTTACCACTGATTGTGTGGAGGGGGCACAAGGTATGTCAAGGAGGCTTGTTGGACATGCGAAACAAATGTGGCTAAGGGTGGTGCCACAGGCACCCTTGAAGGGCTATTTGGAGGGCGACGGATCGTATGGCTTGGGCGTGAGGTGGCCTGCCTAATTTTTTCAACCAAGTGTGGTGCAACGGAACATCAAATGCACCTTGACGCATCATACAGCCCATGAGGTGGTCCATCAAGGTGACGAGACGTCAATTTTTCCAAGTTTTCCAAACTTCCATTTTTTTCTAAGGCACTTCACACGGGCACTTCACATGACCCGTGGAGTGCCATACGGCTAGTGAAGTCTCCAGTGAGATGACACTTTGCCAATTTTATCCGTTCACTAATGGCGTCTTCATAAATTTTAATTACTCTAATGCCCTTTTTAGACTTCTAATACTATCTTAACCTTCCTGAAAGGCCTAAACACCATTCCAAAGGATCAAACTCATTACTCTCATCTCAAATACACTCTTAATTCTCTCACTCCAATACCAATTTCAAGGAAACCCAAGAACAAGTTTGGATTCCAAGACCCATTTCCAAGTTTCCATTCTTTTTCAACTCAATTTCAGGAAACTTAAAGTCAAAGGTACGTGGGTTTCTTTCATGGGTTCCTTTCACCCATGATACCCAAGCCTCCTTTCACTGAAATCACATGATTTAATGTTGATTTACAAATGGGTCTTGATTATTATGAAATTCACTGCACACTATGTTAAATTTATGTGAAATTGCGATTGTTTTGCTATGTTTTGTGCAATAAATCCTTGATCTATTGTAAGATTTAAGGAAGGGTTTTGATGTATGTTGCTTGAGCGTATTGCAAGGTGTTGATTTATGATTTTAAAATGTATTTTCTTGCATGATTTCATCTTTATATTTCATGATTTTATACTAGCATTACACACCCTCTAAGTGTTTGATAAAATGTCCGGATGTGGTTTTTGAGGAGTTGATGGTCCAAAGCATGAGATATGATATGATTGACTATATGATGAAATGATCTTATGTATATGATATACTCTATATAAAGTATTGCATTAGATCATGCCCGATCTGGGGGACTAAGAGCTTGGATAACTGAGGTGGGGGTTTGTACTCATCAATCAAGGTGGGGGTTTGTACTCATCAACCATGTGAAGGGTTTTTACTTTGCGACCATGGTGATAAGGTGTGATTATCATCGACCATGTGAGGGGTTTGTGCTACACCACTAGGATAATGGGGTGCAACCATCATCAATCAACCAAGGGGTTTGTACTTTGGAAATCTAGCTTGGTCTCTTCTGCATATGTGATATCCTACACGAGCATGAATTACTTAAGCATGTTTTGCTTATGCATTTATCATACATGCAATCTGGTTATATTATACCTATTGCCTACTGTTACGCATTTTGACTATGATGCCTAATTCTTGTTGCATTGCATCCTACATACTTAATACATTCAAATGTACTAATGCATACTCTTGCCTACATGATATCACCATGTAGGAACCGGTGCCCAAGTTGAGCATCCACCTCCTCTACGTGGCTAGTTTGATACTGCTCAAGCTAGTTGGTGTGTTCTCCACTTCGGGGACCTTAGTCTATGTTGCTCTTATTATCTATCGAGACATTTTTCTTTATTGTCTATTTTGACTATGAGGGTGAGCTCGGTTGCTTGTCTTGGCCCTCGGTCTTATCTATGTATTAGAGATGTTTGTTGGACATGTTATGTATCTATGATATGAGTTTGACTCTTTGTCTATTGATTATGATGTAATGCAAGCTTTTCCCTTAGTCCTTTTACCCTTATTCTAATGCCTTATGTCTTTTATATGCTTCCACGACCAATGATGTGTGACGATAAGTTAAGAGGCTTGTTTGGGGTTCCTTTGAGTTCCCCATTCACCGTGTCACATTTAGGCCCTAGGCTTGGAATGTGACATGTCACTTGGTTCGTAGGTTAACCCACACTTGGAAATGTTTTTCCTTCTTAAAGTCTCATGTTTAAGGGTCAATCCTACAAGCCGTAAGTGCACCTAGGGGCTGTAAGTTGCCCTTATGAACCTGACTTCAGGTCTTTTTCAAGCCAACTTTCCTACATTCAAGGCTCCTAAACTAGGGGTCATTACACGACATATAAAACCATGTGAGTTATTACATGGAATCCTGATATTGGCTCTACTTCTGAGAAAGAGTGATCTACTTTCCAAAGGTAGACCATATGTGTAATGACCCAACCTAGGGCCTAGTCATAACACGACGAATGAGATACCTGAAGGCACCTCACTTGAGCCATGTTAATCATCATAAGTATTCATAGGCATTAAATTAAAACATTTTTCAAAATGAAATGGATAAAGGTTTATGGGCTTTTTTTGGTAGAGAAGAAACACTAAAAAGTATGAATAACCAACACATTTTGTCTATTAAACATACCAATTGAGACATCGATGGACGAAATCGATAATGGTCGGTTCCTATCAAATAGAAAAGACTCCATAATAGAACAACATAAAATTTAAAATCCACAAAGGTCCTACATATAAATCAACTAAAAATAAAATACAAACTAGAAAGAAAAATGATAGAGTCTAGAATTAGGGGCTCACCACAAATAAAAGTGCTAGTCTTGAACGCCAAATACTAGACACGAGCCAATGGATAAGTACCTGTCCCTACACAGTTAAATCATACAGGTGAAACATATGTTAGTACATTGGAATGTACTAATGTAAGCATGAAATTGTAGTGACATCATTTAATAGTAAAACATATAAGTATATATGAGGTAATAATATACATAAACATGATCTTAAGCATGCACAAGAAATATCACTCAATATGAATGAGAGTCAATGCATGAGAAATCACCTGTAATGGAATCATACCATAGTGATGTCACCCAAGTTACACCTACTTGTTGAGGATAAGGCGATCTTTGTTAAGAAATAGAACCTAACCAAGGTTAGGGTCGAACCCACAGGGAATACATAGACTTAGGAGAATTCAATTGATGTAATTTGAGTGATTAATCAACTTATCTCCGTAAAGAAGGGTTTGCAATAACAAGTAGGAAAGTAAAGCTAACTAACATAAGAGTTTAACCAATATGGAGAGGAACTAGGGTATTGTGTTCCCCATGATTCCCTAACTTAGTAGCACCGGATAACCTAATTCTTTTCTAGTGCGTAGCATGTAGTACGGTAAGTTAAAATCACCAAATCGTTTGGTGCAGGCAAGAGGCAAATTTCATTACGTGACTTGGGCCATCTCTGTAGTGTGCATTTCTAACCCTTACCTATTAGTCCCACTATAACCTCCCCTTGCCTAGTTTGGTTAATTCGATGAGAACACATTAATTAAATCCTATTAATTCTTTTTCTATTCATTACTACCTTGGTCCAGTCGGTAACACTAGGCGGGTTCTAATGTTGGCCACCACTAGAAAACTTGCAAAACAAAGAGAGTTAATTATTACATGCACCCACACTTTCCAAGAATTATGAATTATTTAGTTTTACCTTGTTAGTTCTTCATGGTTCCCACAATACTAGTTATGGATTTAGCTACTCATGATTTGTGTAGATGCAAGACTTATGAATTTGAATAACATAATAGAGCACTTACACAATTGAATTAAGAACAAGTAAGTCCATGCTTCAATGAGAATCACAAGATTATAGGAACAAATGAAAGTACAAGAGTTTCTTAAAACTCTCCAATGTTTTCTCTAATAGACCTCACTATTTTTTCCTCAAACTGTTCAACTCCCTGCAAACTTAATGAAAAACAACCTTAAAACCTATTTATAATATTTAAAATTCATGTCCTAAAAAGATAGGATAACAGGGTCGGCATGCCTCATGAATAGCTTTATGATTTGTGTTGTGTTCCATTGCCCCTAATTAGGATCTCATAAATTATTGCTGCAAAATTGGAATTGTGATATACAACACCCCTCCATGACCCGTAAAATATTCTACAGTCCATAGATGGGTTTCATCTAATGAATATTCAGAAAGTCCTCCTTCCCTAATCCTCAGGGCACAAAACATAACCTATGACTCGTAATGTAATCCACGACCTGTCTGCATATTTGTAGAACAATCTTTAGAAAATCATCCCCACACTAGAATTATCCATGAAACCTCTTTCATGGATCGTAAGGGGTCTCGTACTTCACCAAAAACAACAACTTCTGCATTTTCTTCCAAAAATCAAGGCCAGCCTTAGAATCTTGCTAATAAAACACAAAAAAATCAACTAACATCGCATTGATAACACAAATAATTTCAAGTTTTAATCATCAAATAAACATATACGATATGTAAGACAGGAAGTAAAGCCATAGATAATATTAGTAAAAAAGATGATAGAAATACCACCTGTAATCAAAACTCAAGTAACCTTAATAACCAACCATCGACCTCCTAGTGATAAAAATACATGCTACGCTCAAGAATCACATGTCGTGAGTACATATATATAGATGCAAATGCATGACATACCCAACCAAATTCTAGTGATGGTGGTTGTTTTCGGTAGCTAACCAACATCTTTTTTGCCAACCTATGGCCATTTGTTTCATATACACATATATAATCATTTGGAATAATAGGCACCGCACCTTCTATTATAGCTCGAAGTCCATAGACAATATGCAATGTATGATATGAATGATTAATGCACATAGTATGTCATAACATGAATTTAGCCAATCTTGACTCATTGGTACACTTATTCTTATAATATCATAATCATTGTCGTAACATATATGTATGACTCATGGATCTTACACGTCTTTTGAATAAGTTTGACAACTTAACTCGATATTTAGAATGAGGCCTTAACTTTGAAAATGTTCATAAAAGTGCTTCACATAATGCTTATACTTGATTCCATATCAATTAGTAAAAGAAAATATTTAAAAGCAATCAAGTTCCTTAGTAGTTTAAATATATAGGAGCATTACACTGAAGATTATTAGAAATCAACTTGTTACTTGGTAAGTGATTTAATTATGGTTTTAGTATGGAAAGATTGACTATGAATAATATATTTCCCTCGTAATCTACATTTACTTTTAGTGACATTAAACTAAAAGAGAAACACCTCAACATATTGACATATAGTTAGGAAAATCTATAAAATTAGTATATAGATATTGAATGTCCAGTTTAAGCAAACGAATGGAATGTCAACCTAATACCATCATCAAAGTAATTCAGCTTCAATCCTAATGCCTTTTACAAAAGGTCTTTCTAGCAATAGAATAGTAAGATATCACATCTGACCTTTTGGGAAACTTCTTGAATTTCGTGCTAAAAGAAGGGATGGAGCTTAGCCTTAACATACCTTTCCAACGGATGTCCAATGGCCCAAAGTGTCATCGCAAGAGTTGTTCCTTACGTGCTAAGGTTTGTAACAACTATATATATGTAACTTAAGCACACCTATAAATAGTCCAGAGTTGAGCATTAATGACTAGATTCGCCAAATAGTATTTACGCGAGGAAATGTTAGTAGAATTTCATAAAAATGACCATAAAAGAGCCCCAAGATTATTATCTAAACACACCAGCTTCAAATCAAGAATAACTAGCAAGAGAACCACTTTTTTACGATTAAAAAACAGCCCTAAACACAGCTAATAGAATGAAAAAATAATTGCAATGCGTAAGACACACATTTCTAGGCACGGGGAAGAATTTTAATAGTAAAAACATTGAAAAACTTACCTAAATTACCTAGGTACCTTGAGGGAGTTTTCTCTTCAGCTTCTTAACTGTAGGGATGAAATGAGACTATTTTAAACTTTTAAAAGGTTAAATTAGCTGACATTTAGGTGGGCTTGACCTGACCTAGCCCCTGACCTGGTTTCTTGCTCAGGCAATCATAGTAGAACTATCATAACTTTCTATTCCGAAGTCGAATTGATATGCGATTTTATGCGTCGCAAACTAGACTCATAGATCTTCTATTTGATAGGTTATTATCCCTCTAGATCCTATATTTGGAGATATGGTTTGATACATTTGACCCAAATTGAAGAAGGATTTATTATAGAAACTTACTGTAACTTTGGCCAACCTTTATCTTGCAACTTTCTTGATTTCAAAACTTAACATATGACCTTTTGTGCAATTCAAATACCCTTTAAAAATCTATTATTAACAAAGTATCACTTTTAGTCCCATCCAAAAAGTGAAATGTAATTTAAACATTCCAAAAAGGACAAGGTGCCACTCACGCCATTTCTTTAATCCCAAATGTGTCTTTAGGGGATTCCTTTGACTTAAAACCTTAAGTCCTTGATATTGCCATCTATTGACAGCCTTACTATCCTTAGGTTCTATTCAAAATCATATATGTCTTATATAATGTGCCACCCTCTATATATTATGAAAGACAAGAAACATGGGGTCTCATACTTCTACTTTAGCTCTATCGACCTTGATCCCTTTACTATAGATTTTGTGCCCCAACACAATGCCTTCCTTCACCATGAAGTGACACTTTCCGAATTTAGCATTAGATGACTTTCCTCATGTCTTTGCAACACAACATGCTAGTGTTTCAAGCAGTCCTCAAATGAGACTCCAACCACCCATCCATGAAGACTTCAATAGTATCCTCCACCATGTCCGAGAAGATGAACATCATGCATCTCTGGAATGTCGCTGGGGCGTTACACAACCCGAATATCATCCTTTTAAATGCGAAGGTACCATAGGGGCATGTAAATTTCGTCTTCTCCTGATCCCGTAGAGTAATGGTAATCTAGTTATAGCTTGAATATCCATCAGGAAAGCAATACCAACCCTTTCCAGCTAGTCGGTCCAACATCTGATCCATGAATGACATAAGAAAGTGGTCCTTTTCTGTCGATGCATTGAGTTTTCTGTAGTCTATGCATACCATCCATCCATAGTACAAGTAAAAAGACTTTTAATGACCACTTCTTAATGAAGGAAAATGAATCTGGTCATTATAAATACAATTATGGTGACTAAATTTTTTTTCAATCGTTATAAATACTTTTATAGTGACTAAATTTTTTTCGATCATTATAAATATACTTATAGTGATCAATATTAATTGGTCGTTATAAATATACTTATACTGATCAAATTTTTTTTGGTCATTATAAATACAGTTATAGTGACAAAAATTTTTACGGTCACTAAAAATAAATTTTAGTCCAACGTTCACGAGGGGATAAATTTGATCATTGAAAAACATAACATCCCATCATTAAAACATATTAGTTAGTGTAAAAATATATTTAATTAATATGAGTGTAAAGAGATCAGCCAAATTATGTTATAAATATAATAATTGACATTTTGTTAATCATTCCATCATTTGATAAGCATCCACCGATGCATCTTTTTTAAAATTTTCTTATTTCATAAAAGAATTTTAATAAAAAGAAAAAATATTTATGTATTATTTTTCAATAACTTTATCCATCATTTTATTATATGAAAGCAAAAATAGATAAAGCACTCAAACAAACTATAAGACAAGTAAGCCTCTCCGATTCTCGTCTTTCGTCTTTTCTTTTGTGTGTCGAGCGAGTTTGGAAAGAAGGTCGTTAATTATATCAAATTTTGAATTAATATAATAAAATTTAGTTACAATCTTTTTGGCACAATTTTTCTTAACTTAAATATTTTCTTGATATAGTTTCTATATATGTTTTTGTTTCGAGAGACAATTTATTCATCTTTACTTCACCTTTTTAAAGATGCAAGATGAAGTAGGTCAAAACTAAAATTTGTAATGAAAAAAAAATTAAAAATAGAAGTAATAACATTAAACATATAATTATGAGGTTATGAGATTAATTTAAGGAGAAAAGTTATATATATTTGGTAGTAAGTAATTTTCTCGAGAGGATAGATGTTTCTCTACTTGCAAATTACCTCGATCAATAAACTTAACAATCAGTATTCAGTAATAATGTTTCTTCTAACAAAAAAATAACCTCCGCTTAGCGCGAACTCTTTCTTCTAATTATTCTAACGGATTTTCTGTTACTGCTGGAGCTGTATCCGAGTCAGGGCGTTCATGAGGTTGAGCTCGTGACTGGGCCGTAATAGTATATTTGTTGAACCTTTTTTTTCTTCATTAGTGGTTGTGAAACTAACAAGTGTAGATAAAGAAAAATCATTCGTTTGAGTTAGAAAACCATAAAGTGAAATTTTACAAACAAAAAGTTTAAAAAGCTTTACATGACTTATAATCAACTACTAATTAATTAAGAAATTCTGATTTTTTTATTTTTTATAATTTAAAATAATATAATTGATTTGTATCTCATAATAATTTTAATGATATTGAATTATTTATATTAGGTGAATACATTAGTATCAAAACTGAAACTAAAAGAAGTTGGAGATTTTATCCATGAAGCAGTGTGCACAACATCAATAACTTAAGGTGCAAAATACAAAACAAACAACATTATATTTAGAATAGGAAACCCAACAATATTTTTATTCGGTTGTTAGTGTAACACCCCACACCTTACAATATTGGCACAAGGCAAATGAAGCATGACATGGTTTGGTCAAATTAGTGCCAATCTTTTAAAGTGTTTGAATCTCGTGTTAATGGGCTATACGTGCGTCCAACGCTTAAGAGGGTCGAGTGTATACATGTTTTGTGTCGAATCGAGAAGATTATGGCCTTAAATGAAGTGAGAGAATTGAGGTGCTTGTAGGACTTAATAAGCTAGAAGGTGAGTCACCTACTTGCTTAGCTTAAATTTGCTAGCTAAACGGAAACGAGACGCGACGTCGAATTTGTCCAAGTTCGATTATGAATAAAGTCCGTGTTAAGGGTGTAACTTTGGCCCATGTTTTAGCATAAAAAATAAACTATTTTACCAGCCCAAGTAGGATATTAAAAGGGCCCTAAGACATCGCAAGTTCTTGGATACTTTAGGCCCAACCCAAGTGAAGAAGGAAGATGAAAATAGGCAGCCCAAGTCCAATCAATTTGGAGCCCCAAAAGGCCCAAATGAAAGGATAAAGGAGCTGTATCACCTCCTTAGTTAAGTAAGGCTGAAAATGCCTCATTAGGTCGGCAAAAGCACACCATAAGAAAGGGTCAAAGCAGCTCCCAAAAGTCATTTCTCAACTTGACTGCAAAAAAAAAAATAGATTTGTCTCTAAAGTTCTCTTAACTTTTCTTCACTTTGTGAAGCAGCAAAAAGGGACTTCTAGGGTTCTTATAGACTCCCTATACCTTGAAGGTAGTGGTAAGTAAGTTTATACATGTGTTTACTATGGTTTTCTTGTAAAAAATAAGAAGTATATGCTACTATTTGGTGCTGCAAAATCTGGATAGATTCTGTTTCGAAAGTTGTTGCACATTTCTCTTTTGTTTTAGTGACTCTCTACAGTTTGTGGGTTGTATTATGAAAAGAATTGGATGTTCTTAACATGGTTTTGAGTTATAGGCATTATCCTAAAGCTTCTGCCCTGATTTTGGTTTCACTTACCAAGCACGTTTTATTGGGTTATCTTAAGCGTCATGTTGATTGGAACTTGTGGGCTGTTGTATATAAGGCTATTAGCTCACGTACTTCGTGACTTCTTAAGTGCTGTTATAAGAATGTTTTAGGTCTATATATATGTGTAAATTTTAGGTTTGTATATATGTGTAAATGTTTTCTGGAATAGTTTGGTTAAATTTGGAATAGGTTTGGAGTTGTCGACTTGGAAATGTAGCTAAGGAAGGTAATGTTATGTTGTCCATTTTTAGGTTCTGTAGAATTGTTATGTGTTGTTCTTTCTGGGCTATCGTAAGGTTGTTATGGCATTAAAATAGGCTGGTCATGATGTGTACGTGTGAATGTGTGTTGGAAAGTACGATTAGGGACGTAGAGATTGGAAGAATACGCTCGGGTTTATAAAAACCCGCTTGCTGTCCATGTGTTATTTTGTTATGTGATTGGACTTCCAAGATATGTCTTTTAGCTGCTAATGCTAGTTTTATCCCTTACTATGTTGTAAATAAGTATTTGGAGGAATGGAAGGTAATTTTGAGGCAGTAGCAAGGTCATACAATGAGGTATGTAAGGTTACTTAATTTCGTATCACTTGGCATGAAGCATAGATCTCTCCTTGGTGCATAAAGGCATTTGCCAACTCCAACACAACTATAAACCATGTCTCCACTCTTTTACGTGTTCAGATGATTCCATATATAGTCACCTTCAAATCTGCATACATGCTTGGATACCAAGTTACATAAGTTCCTGTTACACAATAAAGTTCATGAGTTGTTCCATTGCATATGCATTTCATCATTTGTGTAATGTACTCTTTTTATCGTCATATTGTCTTGTGTGATTATCCACATGTTACATGCTATATATACAGTCCTACAACGAGGTATGTCAGGTTACTTGATTTCGTATTACTTGGTATGAAGCATAGATCTCTCCGTGGTGCATAAAGGCATTTGCCAACTCCGACACAACTATAAACCATGTCTCCACTCTTTTACATGTTCATATGATTCCATATATAGTCACCTTCAAATCTGCATACATGCTTGGATACCAAGTTACATAAGTTCCTGTTTCACAATAAAGTTCATGAGTTGTTCCATTTCATATGCATTTCATCATTTGTGTAATGTACTCATTTCATTGTCATATTGTCTTGTGTGATTATCCACATGTTACATGCTACATATATAGTCCTACAGTTCCAATATTGTGACCACCAATAGAATCTTCTCAAAGGTAATTGAAAGATACAATATACATTTCTGATAGGTGGTAGCCCGAGGGGTGGAGATAGCACCTAGCCATGGACGATCCTATTATGGGGGGTAGTCTGAGGGGTTAAGTATAACCTAGCTAAGGACAAACCCGATACAATTTCACCACTGATCAGTTGGTCATTTGTTTTACAGCTGTGCACAGATTTAACAGTAAAGGTAAAGTAAAATAAAGAACATAAAGTACATTATCCCTCAGTATACCTAAAGGTGGTCTCTTATGCTACACCAGTGTATAGTTTCATTTGAGATGTTACTTGATATATAGTATGTCCTATCTTACATACTCAGTACATTATCTCGTACTGACATCCCTTGTGGGGGACCTGCATTTCATGCTGCTGGTACAGGTGCTAGTAGATCTCCCCAGTAGGAATACAGGGTATTCAGCTGCAGTCACCAAGATCCAGGTTGCTTCCGGGCTTTGTACATGTCTAGAGCTTACATGTTTTTATTGCACAGTTTGTTGAGGTGGTGCCTATCCCAACCCTTATCAAATGTTTTATTTTATTTAGCGGCTTTGTAGACTATGTAAAGAAAAGTGAAGTCATGTCTCGTACTTTAGACACTGGGACCCCAACGGCCTAGTCATATGCATTTCCTTTTGGATTGTCATCACTATTTATATTCTTAAAAGCATGTCAAACGTAGAAACCCCTTATAGTATGTATAGAAAATGCATAGATACAGGTAGGTTCTCCCAAGCCTTATCGGTGACGGGTGCCAGTCCGCCCTAATGGGACTTTGGGGTGTGACAAAAGTGGTATCAGAGCGGGTCATCCTATGGAGTCTACAAAGCCTTGTCTATATCGAATCTTGTTTATCGATGTGTTGTGCACCACATTTATAAGCAGGAGGCTATGTGGCATTTAGGAGTTGTTACCTTCTTTCCATTCTTTAGATCGTGCCATAAAGTCAAGTGTAATAGGTGCATTATCTCTAATACCTAAATTCTTTTGTACAGCAAGTATGCCAAAAAATAAGGCAGAATAAAGGTAAAGGGAAAGGAATAAAAGTGGTGGTTGGTATACCCAGGCAGGTGAGACAACAAGATGAGGTTCGAGAGGAGTCTTTCTCATAGACATCTCCAATTCCTCTAGTTCCTGATGAACGCGAGAGTGGTGGAATTCCTCTAGAACCACCCATTGATGCTACCATGCAGGATCTGAGAAATGCGGTCCAGCTATTGACCCGTATAGTTGCTGCTCAAGGCCAAAGGCAGGAAGGTCTAGTTATGGGTACAGGTGGTGCAAATAAGGTAGCTGACACAAGGATACGTGATTTTCTTAATTTGGACCCTCCATCCTTCACTAGGTCAGATCCTAATGAAGACCCCTAAGATTTTATTGACCAGATTCAGTATATCTTAGATGTTATGCAAGTGAGTAGTACAGAAGCTGTCGAGTTAGCGACATATAGGCTAAAGGGTGTGGCTATATTGTGGTATGAAGCTTGGAAGCAATCTAAGGGTATAGATGCACCTCTAACTACCTAGAAAGAGTTCAAAGAGGCATTTCTTGACCATTATTTTCCATTAGAGTTTCGACAGGCCCGTGCAGATCAGTTTTTGAATCTCCACCAAGGGAATATGAGTGTGAGGGAGTATAGCCTTCAATTTAATTCCCTGGCAAGGTATGCTCCTAATGTAGTTGCTATAATAGCAGATAGAGTTCATCGATATATAGATAGGTTGGATACGTATCTTGTTAGAGACTGCACTTTTGCTTCCTTGAATAAGGATATAGACATAGCAAGGATGCAGGCTTTTGTGCAGAAATTGGAGGACCAGAGATCGAGGAGAAGGGCACAAGAGTTGGAAAGGGGGCAGGCTAAAAGAGCCAGATCTACAGGGCAGTTTACACCACTCCAAAGTGTTCTCGATCCTCGGTTTTCTACTGGACCGCCTAGGCCATCCTCCTCCTACTCTACAGCCAGTGCTCAACCATAACTTCAAGGGTCTAGAAGTAATCAGTTTGGTCAACGGGGTAAAGGACAAGGTTCCCGGACAAGGGGTTATTCAGCAAGCCAACCAATGACTCCTAGGAAGCCTTGTAAGCAGTGGGGGATGAATCATCCGAGTATATGTCATGTTGGGAAAGATGTTTGTTATTGGTGTGGTGCGCCAGGGAACATGATAAGAGATTGCCCGAGAAGACGTATGGGTGGTGTGTCACAATCTACTGGGTAAGCTGTTGTATCATCATCATCAGTTCCTCTAGTAGGTAGGGGTCAGCAAGCACCTGTGGGTCGTGGTAGAGGTGTTAGAGGGGCAGCTAGCCTTAGTGGGGTCCAGAATCGCACTTATGTACTGAGGAGTCGACAAAATTTGGAAGCTTCACCTGATGTGGTCACAGGTACATTGCCCATCTTTTCACATAATGTATATGCATTAATTGACCCTGGTCTACACTATCATACACCACTCCACTAGTTGCTGGTAAGCTTAAGAGAACTCCCAAATTATTGAACAAGCCATTTGAAGTGTTTACACCAACTGGTGAATCTATTATGGCTAGAAGGGTTTACTATGACTGTGTAGTAATTGTTTGTGACCGTGACACGTTGGCTGATTTAATTGAGCTAGAAATGGTGGAATTTGATGTTATTATGGGTATGGATTGGTTAGGTTCTTGTTATGCTATTGTGGATTGCCGAACTAAGAGAGTATACTTCCACTTTCCAAATGAGGCAGTCCTTGAATGGGAAGGCAATGTTGGGCCACCAAAGGGGAAGTTTATCTCTTACTTTAAGGCCAGAAAAATGATATATAAGGGGTATATATGTCATTTAGTTAGAGTAAGGGATATGGAGGCATAATCGCCAACTCTTCAGTCAATTCTAGTAGTGAATGAATTTGTTGATGTGAAGAACTCCCAGGCTTACCTCCTGAACGAGAAATAGATTTTGGTATTGACTTACTTCCAGGCACTCAACCAATTTCTATCCCTCCATATAGAATGGCCCTGGAAGAATTACGTGAATTAAAAGAGTAGTTAAAAGACTTATTGGATAAGGGTTTTATAAGACCTTGTGTGTCCCCTTGGGGTGCACCAGTGTTATTTGTACTCAAAAAGGATGGAATCTTGAGAATGTGTATCGACTATCGACAATTGAATACGGTAAAAACTAAGAATAAATATCCTGTTCCAGGATTGATGATTTATTTGATCAGTTACAGGGTGCCAAATGCTTTTCAAAAATTGATTTGAGATATACTTTACAGCTTTCAGAACACGCTATGGTCACTTTGAATTTCTTGTTATGTCATTCGAGCTAACGAATGCACCAACAGTTTTTATGGACCTGATGAACAGGGTATTCAAGCCATTTTTGGATGTGTTTGTGATAG
>JAOTQR010103998.1:0-27977 GCA_025774065.1 Solanum ossicruentum | reverse complement strand
GGGTGGGATAAAAAAAGTAAAATTTTTAAATTTTGAATTTTTTAAAAAACAAACTCTTTAATTATTTTATTGGGGGGGGGGGGAGGTTTGTTCGGCATGGTGAGGGGGTGAAATAATGAAATTTTCAAAATGTGAAATATTTTTGAAAAATAAACTTTTAATTTTATTTTTAAAAAGTATTTTTTTGGGGGGGAGGGGAGGAGGGGGGTCATGGTAGGGTTGGGGTAAAAAATAATTAATTTGTAATTGAGGAGAGTTTTGGAAAATTTTTTCATACTTTTTGGAAGAAAGTCATTATCCTTAAATTTGAGTAAAAAGATGAGTTGATTTGGAAAATATTTTTCAAAATATTTAAGCCAATCAAATATGAGAAAAATTGGAAAACGTTATTTGGAAAACGTTTTACTCCATACCAAACACACCCTAAATTTTGTTACGAAGGAAAACATTTTTTGGAATATGTTTTTAATTTTTTTCATGTTTGGTTAGTTTAAATGTTTTGAATTTTTTTTTCAAATCAACTTATTTTTCCTCAAATTTAAGAAAAATGATTTACCTTCAAACAATAAGAAAAAGATATTTCAAAACTCCTCTCCAACCCCAAAAATTCAATCTTTTTTACCCACCCCTGTTCCGGACCCCTCCCCACTCCCTCTGAAACATTCCTCATGTGCTTCAGAATGCCCCATAATCATAATTTTCATATATCTCAACATCTGTGCGTGATTTCGAAAATCCGACAATATATTCTCAATCAGGGGTAAAATTGAGTGCAAAATGGGTATAACCCGGATTTTAGAAGACCCGTAGCAAAAAATAATTTTTGCTAATTTTCCTTATCCGGTGTCTGTCTGCGCCCAGGCCGCAACGCGCTTGGGGCGCGGACTAGTGTTGTGTGAAATCCGCATCTGGTTCACATCACGCTTGGGGCACGGACTAGTGTAATTCTTTCCTTGGTTTTCTTATTTCGCCCAAGGGCATTGGGGTCATAGCCTTATGCCCACTTAAACGTGAAATCTCCCATAGTTAGTCATTTTTCAACTCTATAGCTCACAAATTCCTCTCTAAAACCTCTCCAAGACTATCAATTCTCTTATTCAAATCCAAGGATTTCAAGCTCAATTTTGAAATTCAAGGACTCATTTCAAGCTCTAAGTCTATTTCAATTTCAGTCTAAGAAATTTAAGGTTTAAGGTATGTGGGTCTTCATCCATGAGTCCTTTCACCCATGGAGCATAACCTTTTCTTTTTATGAAAATTGCATTATTCCAAGTTGTATTACCTATGAGTATCTTTTATTATGAAATATGAGCATAAATTATATTGGGGTATTCAAGTATTGGTTGATTATGCATGGATGCCTATTTCAAGCTCATTCCATGAATTGATTTTGTCTATTGAGACTATACATGATTTGAGTTATGACACTATGAGCTATTATGAGCTTTTGTGATGGATTTCAAGGTACCCTATGAGGGTTTTACTTCAATATTGGTGGGTTGATTTGCATTGAGTTTACTCATCTTGTTTTGCTCTTGAATTGCATGATTTTGAACAAGTATTATGAACCCACCATGTGTTTGATAAAATGATATGACAAGAATTCTCATGTTATTGATGATCTATTACATGATTTACAAGTCAAGTGACTTTATGATGATTAAGGGCTTTCAAACATGTATTGAATTCACGAAAAGTATCTATGGTTTTACATGTATCAAGTTAAGCCCTATTTCAAGATTTTTACCTCTTGTGAGTCATTCATGTTAAAGCAACGATTCATGTACGATTATGATCTACTCTCATATTCAAGTTAGGCTCACTAGTAGAGGTCAAGCATGTTTATGAGCTATTCAAGTCATGTTCTTATAAGCTATTCATGTTATGATTAAAGTATGGTTATTTCAAGTATTCTGTGGGATTTGACTTAGTACCGATTGAGGGTTAAGATGGGGGCTCGACTCAAGGGGTCCTTATATAAAGTCTTTAGTCTCTAAACTATTGCCACCATAAGATTATGATTTACCAGTGGATCCATCTAGTTCATGTTATCATGTTTGATTTACCTTGACAAGTAGACCACAGTTCGGGGGTTGTCATGCCTGGTCACCTGAACCAGGGGGGGAGGGTTAGGTCTCGGAGTCCAAGTTGTAGCTGCTTGGTCTGATGTTGGTTGAGGTCTCTTCTCATATATGTATGATATATGATGCAAGCTGAATGATTTACAATCATGTTTTATTACAAGCATTTATCATGCATCCCATATTGAGATTATATATTCATTGATTATGATTATGCATTTTGAATATATTGGTTTATGTCTTTGTTGCATTGCACCTCACATACTTAGTAAATTCAAATGTACTAATGCATATCTTATGCCTACATGATATTACCATGTAGGGACCCGGAGCTCTTTTCAATCATCCTACTCGACATGGCTAGTTCGGCACTTCGGGAAAAGCATTGGTGAGTCTTCAAGTCCGAGGACAATATCTAAGTTACTTTTGCCATGTTGAGACATTTTTATGCTAAATACTTTTAATCATGAGGGTGAGCCTGGGAAGTGTTTGGCCCCCGCTCCATTCTAAGTTAGAGGTGTTGTTGGATACTATGTTTTGTTATGAGCTTGACTCTTTTATGCTTTTATGAATATCAAAGACTCTCCTTAGTCTCACTTTCCTTTTTAATTATATCTTGTTGATGCTTATTTTGCTTCTGCGACCGGGGATGTGTGAATGATATGCTAAGAGGCTTGTTTGGGATCCCCTTGGGTATTCGCTGTGTCACATCTAGATCCTAGGCTTAAGTCGTGACACCCTCCCTCTCCAAATAAAAAATTTAAAAATCAAATTATAAAAGATTCCCATTTTTCTGCTTTTCCACCCGCATCGACCCCCACTTGCGATTCGACGGTTTGGGATCGGATTTCGAAATGAGAATCGGAGTCCAGTCACAATTTGGAAGTTAGGTCCTGGATCAAAAGTTGGGGTCAGATCCAGGGAAAGGGATCGAAGTCCCGAGTTGTGTCTCAGGGTTGTGTCCTTGTTCTAATGTCAGATTTTGAGTTGGGGTCGGAGTCCCGAATCGTGTCTCGAGGGCGTGGACAGGTCCTAATTTGAATGTAGGTCCCAGGTCGAGAAGTCAAGATTGCGTCCTGAGCCTTAGGATTGAATCTCGAATCGATCGTCAGAAACATTTTTCTAAAAAGTATTTATTATTCTCCAGTAAAAAATAAAAGATGTTTTCTGAAAAATATCTTTTATTCACCTATCAAACATCAGAAAATATTTTTCACTCACCAATGGAACACGAGACAATAAATTTGAAATTAACTTATTTTTTAAGAAAATATTTTCTAAGAAAGCATTCTCCTTCGTATCACGAGCTAAAGATTTTCCATGAGCCACCAACATGGAGCCATTTCTCATTTCTGATGACACTTCTCCTCCACTTTGATCAAAATTTCCTTTAGCACATCCATCTGAATTTAATTTTAATGCACCAGCTTCAAATTAATTTAATTAATCCTTTCTATTAAAAACTATATAATATTTCTTGATACTTTTGATGTACAAAAGTTAATTACGCAACGGTTCCAAATAGCAACAATATTATTTTGCACTATTGATGTATAAAAGTCAATTAAGTACTGGTCTAAAATAACCACAATCTTTTTTTGACATGATTGTTGTACAAAACAAATCTGTTTTTGCACCTGGACTCCAAATTTGCCAGGTGATGGTGCCAGGAGGATCTGATCCATAAGTTTATGAACTGGATTCTTCCCTTTAGTCAGCCACAAAGTTTAGAATTAAGTCAAGGTGGGAGTAAGTTAACTCAGATATCACGTTATCAATAGTGTAAATGATCTCATATAACAGTATCAATATATATATGTTAAATCCTAAAGAGGAAGAAAAGAAATTCAATTTTTTTCTCAAAATCGCTATTTAGTTTTGCTTGAACGGAAAATCAACACACAATCTTCATTATGGTAATGCTAAGATTAAAAAAGGCAAAAAAAAAAAAAACTCTTAAAAAAATATCGACTACTTATTTTTCACCTAGATGAACTTTACAGTGTGACTATTTGCTTTTTTTTATCTTTTGGTGTTTTGTTAGTTTAGAGGTTAAAGATTATGCATTAAACATGTGTCATGAATGAAGATTCTAGAGTACTTAAAGTATTTGTCAAATTTTGTTTCATACTTAATAAACAAGGCAAGAGATAATTACAATTTGTTTGTATTTGAGAATCAAGTTGTGACTAGTTCAATTTGGTGATTTTCTATTACCATGGCTTCAGTCTTTTCTGTTTGAAACAGTACAAGGAGATAATTTAGTATTATATAATGACAGTGCTAATATTGTAAACTATTTGTGAAGCAAATAATAAAATTGTCATTGTGACATAATTATAAAGAGTTTTTCACAATGAAACGGGAAACTAAATGCAAGGAAAGTTAATGAAAACAATTTTTTTGGTCAATATTGATGCGCAACAGTTAATTGTCATTTAAGTATCTGCATTATTTTTTGACATCGTTGATGTACAAATAGATAGTTAAAAACTTCTAATTTACTATATAATTTTTTGACATTGTTATGCACAACATTAATTAAACATTTGGTTTAAGTAACTACACAATTCTTTTAAAACTGTTGATATACAAAAGTTAATTAAACACTTCTTTTAAATAAGTACACAATTTTTTTGACATTGTCGATGCATAATCCTTAATTAAACCACCCTTTTAAATAAATACACAATAATTTTTTTAAACTTACTAATCTCGTCAATCTTCTCTATCCACTTTTTGTTGCCTCTAGTTCGATCAATTTCTTATACTAGCTTTTTGTTGATTATGTTTCAGAAGTGGGAAGACTCCTTACTGATTTTCATTAATTATCTCATTGCAGTAGAAGTTATAATTAAGTAGTGAAATTCATTTATTGAAGTAGGTTGTAATATTAAAAACTTTTAAATTGCACATCATAACACACAAAAAAAGAGAAAAATAAAGCGTATCGTCAAAAATAAAGAAATAATTTTTGAGTCTAACTTATAAGAGAAGAATTGTCTAAAATCAAGACCAAATTATGAGATTCACTAGACAGAAACAAACTCACATACATGAATTCATTAGCTGAGAGATTTCATAATAGCAAGGTACTCTTCATGACTGTGAGTTGACCAAATCCATTTCATTGATTCGAAATCCATTTCATCTATAGTAATTAATGATGATCCTTCACCATCTAAGTTGATCTCATCAACTGGAGAAGGAATTTTCATCAGTTTTTCCAATTCATTTGAAATTTCCTTTTCTTATCTTCGGGGGAAAAATTAGAAAATATAGCATTAAAATCAATGCCAGCATTTTCACAACTAGGTAATTCCCCCAAGTCTGCTATTAACCCATGTTTTTCATAATCTATAATATCTAAGGGTAAAACTTCCTCATTCGATTTTTCAACTAAAGTACTTTTTTAAAATTTTTTCTTCATTTCCATCTCAGCATTTCTCATTTCTACTTTTACCTCTTCGATACCGCCCTTGTTACTAAGAGAGTCCATACTAATGGAAAAAGCAAAGCAAAGGAAAGGACGAAAAAGAGTAGATTATTTGTGCTTGGATTGAGTGGAGAAGTGAGTGAATATATAATGAGGGAAGCGGCCTTAGTGTTTTTGGATTATATGCCAACAAGCATGAATCAACACATATCACTCACACTTGTTCACACAATTTTAAGAATCAAGTGTCACACGTTAAATTCAATGAAAAGTTGTCTAAAAGGAAGCTAGTTGAGATTAGTTGTGTTTAATTTCAAAATGACTACAACAAAATTGGGAAGTGTTTAGGAACAATAAAAAGTTCTTAAAAACACATATTTTATTCTGAAAAAGTAAAGAAAAAAGCCAAAAGCCAAAAGCCAAAAGTTATATATCTCTAACTTTTGACTTTTAGTTTATAAACCACATTTTAAAAGCCAAGATAAATACCTCCTTAATATATATATATATATATATATATATATATTTTTGGTGTTTTGCCAGTTTAGAGATTAAAGTTTATGCAAGCATTAGACATGTGTCAAGAAAATTTAGTACTAAAAGTATGAGCCAATTTAATTTGTTTCACACTTAACAGATAAGCTAAGGGACAATTACAGTTAGTTTGTATTTGAGAATGAAAATTGTAAGTAATTGTCACACCCCAAGAGGGTATCCTTGGCATGGCCGGCACTTGAAAAATCATTGCTAATCCCTCAAGAGAATCCCTTGACCTCATCATCACATCATACTCAACAACGAAAAAATACTCAGAAAAGTCATCATATTAGATAAGTAAAATCTAATAATAATAGTTTTCCAATGATCAAGTTTGGAAAATAAAAACAATCACACTTCTATACTTAATATCTATAAAACCTCTATACTCATCTAGAAGGTGTCAAGACAAGTTCTAGGCTGCCTCAAAGAAATAGCTATGACTACTCAATATAATGAAAAGAAAAGGGCTCCTCCAATGGCAAGGAGGGCTCACCAAATCTCGAAGTGGGAAGATGGACCTCAACGATGCGCTGACTGAAGTCCTTTATCACCACTTGCTCATAATCTAAGCCTAGGGCCTCGACGTGATAGGCGAATGGGGAGCGCGAAGGAACCCCAAACAAGCCTCATAGCATATCATTACACATCCTTGGTCACGGAAGCAATATAAATCAACATAAGAAAACATGAACAAGGAGAAATTGGGACTAAGGAAGAGAGAGAGAGAGAGAGTGAGTGAGAGAGAGAGAGAGAGAGAGCGAGAGAGAGAGAGTTTAATACTTAAATAACATATATGAGTCAAAACTCAAACATAATACATAACTTGTCCAAGAACACCTCTAAACATAGATACTTAGCAGGGGCTAAGACAAAGCAACTGGGCTCACCTTCATGGTCATAAGTATACAATAAATGAAAGAGAGTCTTATTAAATAACATAAGAGAATAGTCATTTTCCTTGGAATGAAGGACTCACCAAAGGCTAACTTGAACAATTTGTCTAGCCACAAGTAGAATCAAATAGGAGCTCTGGTTCCTACATGGTAGCATCACGTAGGCATAGAGTATATGCTAACACATTTGAATGTCCTAAGTATGTGGGATGCAATGCAACAAGAGATAAGCATCATAATCAAAATGCATATAGATAGCATAATAACAAAATGAAATGTATGATTAATGCTTACGTAAATCATGCTTTGCAAGTAACTCATCTCACATAGATCATAATATATAAGTGTGGGAAGAAACCTCAACCGATATAATATAAGATCTTTTGGAGGCGTAACCTTCCTTATGGGAGCCTGTCCCTTTTCGAATTAAGTGGCCTTCCTTACGGATGCCCGTCCCTTTTCATATTAAGTGATATTCCGTATGGGAGCCCCTCCCTTTTTGGATTAAGTGAAATTCCTTACAGGAGCCCGTCCTTTTTTGGATCAAGTAACTTTCCTTACGGGAGCCCGTCCTTTTTCGAATTAAGCATTTCATAGAACTAGCTCGTCAAACCATTAGATTTCAACCATCAACAAAGAACTCCTTATTTTCCCAAGAATACAACAAACATAAGAACCCAACAACAACATGCAACACCATAGGTACTTCTCCATGAAAACAACTCATATAGACATCCCTATCATCACCACAAAGTCATCATATACCTACACTTCCTGTCCTCATTATACATCATATGCCTACAATCACCTCATCATAATTCCATCATTATTTCATCATCATATAACCATAATAACATCATTCAACTTATAAGACATGCACTTGACATTCAATTCCTCAAGTAACCCTAGCCGGATATTTTATCAAGCACTTGACATATGTGTAATGGGGTAAAAGACCATGTAATTTAGAGATGAAATCATGCATGAAAATCTGTAGTAAAACCATCAATCAACACCTTGCAACACCCCCCAAGACATTCATATCAAAACCCCTCATAAAATCCAACATTAGATCCAAGATTTAGAGTTCAAAACATGCTAAAATAATCATACTTTCATGAAATAAAATCACTGTGCAGTAAATTTCTCAATATACAAGACCCACATGTAAAATCGACTTTACATCATGTAATATTAGTGAAAAGGAGGCTTAGGAACCATGGGTGGAAGGACCCAATAGTTCAACACCACATACCTTGACTTTGAAGAACCCTTGAAGAAGATTGGAAATGGAAAGTTGAAGCTTGGATGAGATCATTGATGAAATCCTTAAGATTGATCTTGAGTTTAGGACTTGAATTTAGGGTGAAATATGAGTCTAAGTGTTTGAGAGAATATTGGGGAATGTTAAGAATAATATGAGGGTGAAATAAGGCTAAGTATATATATTTTCAAGTGTAGGAACTCTTAGGCCCAAGACTTATAAGTCTTGGATCAAAAAAATTAACACAGGCACCAAAAATGAGGAGGCGAGGCGAATACCCCACTAGAATCTGCATTTTCTGCACAAACGAGTTCTACAAAAATGGGCATAAACCTTCATTCAAACTCAGAATGAAGTGAAACCAAGTGCATTGGAAAGGTAATTCAAAGGAATTTAATTTGGTAGGTCGTGGGCCACTCAATGATTTGTGTGCTAAGAGATATCTCCCTTCAAAGTTGGCCCGCTCAAATTTTGATACAATTGCTCTAAAATTCGGGTTAGACCCATCTCCCACTCAATTTGACCCCCTGAACAAGAATATGAACTTGAATTTTCAGAATAACGCATGTATTTTGAGTCACATGGAAATTATGATTCCCAGTACTTCCGAGGTACATTTTTCAGGCACTTTTTGGGGTCGTTACAATATCTTTCCCCTGGGAACATTCGTCCCCGAATGTCAAAGAAACATACAAGAGAAGAGTAATCATGAACAAATCAGCCCCAACAAGAATGCAACATTACTTTTCAAACACCATTTTCAAAATCTCAACATAAATGTAAAATCATCATAAATTTGTCAACTTAAACATGAATGCATATGAATTACATAGGCTGAAATATGAGACTTGGAATCATAAAAAGGAATTGATGTGTTATCAAAAGCTTGAATAGAATGAAAGAGATATGGGTATTGCTTTCCATGCCTGCTCCCCGAGAGACACTTTTGACTAGACAACTCTTTCAAAGGGCTTTGAAGAATACTACATCATTATCAATCAACTTCCCGCTCATCCATCCAACACCTCCACTGGGACCTTCTCCCAAGCCAACTTACCCTCCATAACACCCACTATTTCAAAGAGTGCCATAGCACTAGAGTCACCAACACATCCCATCCACCTAAAATCATGAAGAACCGGGCGAAGCATATCTACATCCATAGGCTTATGCAACCTTACTAACCTCCCTCTACACTCTATAAGGAATAATAACACTTAACTCAAATATCAACCTTAAATTCACCTAACCTACTTGGTACCATAGCCACCATCTCCCCATTGGGAGACAAACTCCACTCGATCATCTTTTCACCCAAAACTTCCAACTGTAATACGGCGGAATCAAGGCTTTGCCTAATCTAGACCTCCTCAACCAAAGAAGATTTGGAACCATCAAGAACACTATACTACCATGCTCAACTTCCTTCAACCTAACTCCCTATCTAGCCAACCGATGGACTCCACTAGTCTCCTCTTTGCCATCCTCATCAAAACATGCTAGTCCACCTAGGGCACCAACCACAACACTAGCCCTACCAGGAAAAATAAATGCACACTCATATCATAATCCTTGAAGAATTCTAACTACCTTCTACTATCTACAATGCACACTCATCATATTTGGCAAACAACCTCTCATCCTCCAAGACTTGCAACACTACCCCCAAATGATTCACAAGCCCTAAACAAATCAATACTCATTACTAGAAATCACCACAAACATGCCAAGGTAGGGTTTTAAGGCCCTCTTCAAGAAACCCACAATCACTACTGGTGCATACGTCAACTAATAACTCCATCAATACTATTAGTGCTCACTCCTAATCCAAAAAGACACCTAGGGATATCACCTACCTTCATCCTCACTTGGGAACAAATACGAACCAAAGATCAATTTTAGAGAAGTGACTAACCCATTGTAATTGACCAAATATAATCTTACGAGTTCTACACTCATTGGAAGCATGCTATGCAAGTAGCTAAACCACCCCAAGACCTCCAATCCATCAAGCTAAGCTCAACCAAGATCACAAGACAAGATACTATGCAATAAAAATATGGGGGCAACCCTTGGAGATCAATTGTACCTTAAGACAAGAATGGACATACCTCTTTTGCTACCACTTGACACCCTTCCACTCAAGAAAGTTTCATTAGGGAGTCAAAATCTAACTCTACGGGCCCTACCATCCATGAAGACACAACATTCTTGCAACTGTCCAATCCTAAGTATAACATCACAACCACTACACCAACTCTAACAAGTCATAAGGCTAGACCTAATGCAACATGAACATGAATCAACACTTATAGACTTTCTAGCAACCATATACTCAACCAAGAGGTAAATAACAAAGGTTCACATCGCAACTCAGGACACACAAGAAGCCCACTAGCAACCAAAAGTAATAATGAAAGAGTTAATGAAACTCGGATCCGTCAACATCAAAACCTTTAACTTACCTTCCTTTGCCTTCCTCTTTGAAGCAACATGATCAACTAGAAGAGCAAAGAACATTCGTTAGAGGGTAAAACCCTATCTTGCTCCTAAAGTATGACATATACCATGATGAAGGGAAACATTTCCTAAAACGTCTCATAGCCTCCTACTCATAGTTGTGGTGCATAACACAACCATGAATAAGACTCTAATCGATGCGGTGTGTTGGACTCCGAGGATCTATCAACCTAGTGCTCTTATACCATCTTTGTCACGACCCAAGCCTAGGGCCTAGACGTGACCAGTGAATGTGGAGTCCGAAGGAACCCCAAACAAGCCTCAGAGCATATTATTACACATTCTTGGTCGTGGAAGCAATATAAAACAACATGAGAAACATAAACAAGGGGAAATTGGGAGTAAGGGAGAGAGAGAGAGAGTGTTTAAATACTTAAATAACATAGATGAGTCAAAGCTCAAACATAATACATAACTTGTCCAACAACACCTCTAAATATAGATACTTAGCGGGGGCCAAGACAAAGCAACCGGGCTCACTCTCATGGTCATAAGTATATAATAAATGAAAGAGATTCTTATGACATAACATAAGAGAATAGTCATTGTCCCCAGAATAGAGGACTCACCAAATGCTAACTTGAACAATCCATCTAGCCACGAGTAGAATAAATAGGAGCTTCGGTTCCTACATGGTAACATTATGTAGGCATAGAGTATGCGTTAGTACGTTTGAATATACTAAGTATGTGAGATGCAATGTAACAAGAGATAAGCATCATAGTCAAAATACATGATAATAATAATCAATAGATAACATAATAACAAAATGACATGTATGACCAATGCTTACGTAAACCATTCTTTCTAAGTCATTTATCTTACATAGATCATAATATATAAATGTGGGAAGAAACTTCAACCGACATAACATAAGATATTTTGGAGGCATAACCTTCCCTATAACAGCTAGTTCCTTTTTGAATTAAGTGGCCTTCCTTACGGGAGCGCATCCTGTTTCAGATTAAGTGACCTTCCTTACGGGAGCCCATCCCTTTTCGGATTAAGTAACCTTCCTCACGAGAGCCCGTCTCCTTTTGGATTAAGTGACATTTTTTTAAGGGAGTATGCCCTTTTTGGATTAAGTAACATTTCTTACAGGAGCCCATCCTTTTCGGATTAAGTGACATTCCTTACGAGAGGCCATCCCTTTTCAGATTATGTGACATTCCTTACGGGAGCCTATCCCTTTTCAAATTAAGCATTTCATAGAACTAGCTCATCAAACCATTACATTTCAAATTTCAAGAAAGAACTTTTTATTTTTTCCAAGAATAAAACAAACATAAGAACCCAACAACAACATGCAACACCATAGTTACAACTCCATGAAAACAACTCATATAGACATCCCTATCATCACCACAAAGTAATCATATAACTACACTTCCTCTCCTCATTATACATCATATGCCTACAATCATCTCATCATCATTTAATCATTCTTTCATCATTATATAATCATCATAACATCATTCAACTCATACGACATGCATTGGATCTTCAATTCCTCAAGTAACCTTAGCCGGATATCTTATCTAACACTTGGCGGGTGTGTAATGGGGGTAAAAGACTATGTAATATATATATGAAATCATGCAAAAAATTCTATAGTAAAACCATTAATCAACGCCTTGCAACACCTCCAAGACATTCATATCAAAATCCCTCATCAAATCCAACATTAGATCCAAGATTTAGAGTTCAAAACATGCTAAAACAACCATACTTTCATGAACTAAAATCAATGTGCAGTAAATTTCTCAATGTATAAGACCCACATATAAAATCAACTTTAAATCGACTCATTCAAGCTTCAAGTCTCCACATACCTTGACTTTGGAGAACCCTTGAAGAAGATTGGAAATGGAGACTTGAAGCTTGAATGAGTTCCTTGATGAAATCCTCAAAATTGGTCTTGAGTTTGGGACTTGAATTAGGGTGAAATATAAGTCTAAGTGTTTGAGAGGATATTGGGGAATGTTAAGGATGATATGACGGTGAAATAAATCTAAGTATATGTATTTTCAAGTGTGAGAACCCTTAGCCGAAGATTTATATGTCTTGGACAGAAAAAAATTAAAATAAGCACCAAAAACAACAGGGGCGCGTCATGGAGGTGACACGAAAACCCCATTGGAATCTGCATTTTCTGCACAAACGAGTTCTACAAAAATAGGCATAAATTCCTCATCCGAACTCGAAATAAGGTGAAACCAAGTGGATTGAAAGATAATTCAAAGGGCTTTAATTTAGTAGGTCATGGGCCACTCAATTTTTTGTGTGCTAGCTGATATGCCCCTTCAAAATTGACCCTCCTAAATAGCATTTTTTTGTGAGTTTTGAATTTTGATTCAGTTTCTCTAATATTCAGGTTAAACCTATTTTTCACTCAATTTGACCCTCTAAACAAGAATATGAAGTCAGATTTTTGAAATAACGCATGAATTTTTAGATACATGAAAACTACAATTCTGGGCACTTCCAAGGCATATTTTTGGGCACATTTTGGGATCGTTACACTCGTATCTGCATCATTAATGAATCAGGCACAAATGGATGTCAGTACATGAAATGTACTAGTATGTAAGAATGACTAACGTAAACAAATAAAGCTTAGACTCAAGTCAATCAACTCGGTTCAACACATCAACTCTACAATACATAAACTAACTTAATGAATTTGCAAGTTTAAGAATCCATCATGCTTTGAAAATAGACTCAGTATTATGCAACTTAGTTTTAAAACATATATGCTCTATCAAGTGTTGCTTGGGAGTTTCTCTTAACAGTCATAACTCCCACCACCATTAATTTGGTAATGTACAACGAAGAAGACGTCGTTACCACACCCATCCGCTACTTGCCAAGGTAAAGGATGATAAACTCTCTCTTGGATCCAAAGTAAATGTCCATGTTTTTGGGACATGAGTATCCAGAGTTAACTGCATGACTGTCCTACGCTGGCAACATAGTTTATGGGTTACAGTAGTTATCTACTCGTTCCCATATCGATGCTCAATACTCCTCCCGAGACTAATACATTCTCAATTAAATCAACTCAATCTCATCTCTTTATATTTTCTCAACTCAGTCAACTTTTTAGTTTTACTCTAATTAGACTCAATCCAGTCACTCCGCAATCAACAATTAAGACTGTCAAGCATGCATATTGTAAGAACTCATCAAATCATTTAAGACTCTAACTCAAACAGTTATTTAGCCATCAATAAATCATGCTTTCCACATAAAACAAGTAAGAGATTCATTATATACATGTAGACAAGTAACACAATACTCATGTTGAGTCATACTCAGGTTACTTAATTTGGGCATTCATAATCTTGCACTCAATTCAATCAATGCAACAAGGATTACATAGAATGATGCAATCTAGGATTCATAATGCCAAAAGTAAGTTAATACTCCAGGTTCATATAATTAGGATGCAACTCATCAATTCGTTCATAGTTATACATTAAAACTCAACAAGTAATAAGAATAACTCAAACATTAAGATTATGGGAATTCTCTACTCAACTCCTATACTCTAATTCAATCATAATGATCGAAGGGTGCATGGAAAAACTTAGTCCAACTCTTTAGGTAGCCTTATATACCTGGGGTGAAGTCTGATGATCAATTTACAAAGGTTTGTGCTCTAATCGTTGAATCTTTGGCTCTTCTCCTCCTCTCCCTAGCCCTAGCTTTTGTTAGAATAGCGTAGAAAGCTTAGGAATGGGTTTTGAAACCCTTTTCAAGCCTAAAATTATCTATATTGGTCATGTATTTAGTTTTGGAGGGGTGGGAAGAATTCTAGAATGCCCCTAAAAAATCTCAAGTTTTCTTACTATGGTGAGACAATTTCGCGTCGAGGACTTTGACATGTCTCGTACAATTTTTGTAAAAAAAATTTCAAGTGATTTTCTAATACGGTAGAAAATAATTGAATCACTATTAAGTGCAAATTCGTGATGCGGACCTGTCACACACTCTTTTAAAATGGCATTTTTTCACCAAAAATTATCTTTCGATTCGGTTGCTCTAAAATTCAACCGAGATCATTTTCCCACATAATGTTTTGTGCTGATTACATTTTCGACCTCGGATTTCACAAAAATGTTAGGGAAGATGCATCACACAAGCATCCCCTCACCTAATATTTTGGTAATTTTATCAGGTATAACATTATCTCCCCCTTGGGATCATTCGTCCTAGAATGCAGAGTGACTATAGTTGGACTCAAGGCACGAATAACACTCATGGACTCCAGTGATCAAGCAATCCAAAACTCACTAATGCAATCCAGAAACCAAGCAATTAAGCAATAAATAATCAACAAATCAAAAGAATCATCAATCAGACTCTAATCTATCGCTATTTCAAACTCATAATAGAAGCGGACTCAAAGAATAGGAATGAATCAGTACCATCAACTCCCTTGTCATCAACAAGTGGGAATAATGTGGGTACCTAGCCTTCATATCCTCCTTAGCTTCTCAAGTAGCTTCATCCACAAATTGATTTCTCTACAATACCTTGACAGATGCAATCTCTTTGGTTCTTAACTTTCAAACATGATGATCAAGGATTTGAATGGGGATCTCTTCATAGATCAAGCTATCCTTCACTCCAATACTTTCAATAGGCATAACCAACTGCGGGTCTCCCAAACACTTCTTAAGTATAGAAATGTGAAAAACTGGATGGATGGCCGCTAGCTCTTGTGGTAGCTCCAATTCATAAGTTACATTAACCACACTCTTCAAAATTCAATAGGGACTAATGTACCTCGAACCAACCAATCGAAGATCTACACCTCCTCCCATAAATGCCTCATATGCAGCCATCTGAATACTAGAATGAAAACTGTTATTGTTGGCAGATTAAATCCGAGGCAAATGGTCATCCTAATTACCTTTGAATTTAATGATACAGGCCCTGAATATATCCTCAATGGTTTGAATAGTACACTCTAGCTAGCCATCAGTCTGTGGGAGGAAGGTAGTGCTAAAGTTTACCTTCAAACCCAAGCCCTTCTGAAAGGATCTCCAGAATTGAGCAGTAAATTGAGCTCTCAATCTGAGATGGTGGACAAGGGAACTCCATGCAATCTAACAATCTTCATTATGTATAGTCGAGCATAATCCTTTGCAGTGTCTGTCGTCTTTACTATCAAGAAGTGCCAGATTTTGTCATCCTGTCAATTATTACCCAATTGGAATCATGCTGTCTATGGGACCTTGGTAATCTTGTGACGAAGTGCATGTTAATTATCTCCCATTTCTATTCTGGAATCTCAAAGTTCTGAGCTACTCTACATGGCCTTTGATGCTCTACCTTTTACTTGTTGGCAATTCGGGCACTTAGAGACAAACTCGTAATGTCTATTTTCATTCAACTCCTTCAATAGACTTCTCTCAAGTCATGGTACAAATTTTTTGAGCCTGGATGGATAGAGTATCTGGAGTTATGGGCTTCTACTATGATTCTCTCTCGAATACCATCAACATCTAGAACACACAACCTGTCTTGATATCTCATTATTCCATGTCCCCCTTTGGCGAAAGCCATTACTTTTTGCTTATGCATATCTGTCTTCAATTGAAATAAGATAGGGTCTTAGGCTTGCTTCTGTCTCACCTCCACTACTAAGATGATGCAGACCCATTGTGCACTAGAACACAATCTTCACTAGATTCATCTAGTTAAACTCTTAATTGTGCCAGTCTGTGAACATCTTTAGCTAGCTCCTTCTTTTCTTCCTCCACATGAGCATTCCATAACTCGTTAAGAACATCAACAACTACGTCAGCTTTACATTGGTAGTAGAGGATGCACATGTCATAATCCTTGAGCAATTCAAGCCATCTCCTCTGCCTCAAATTAAGCTCCTTCTGGTTAAAGACGTATTGTAGGCTTTTATGGTCTGTGAAGACATCGACATGTTCTTCATATAAATAGTGGCCCCAAATCTTGATAGCAAACTCCACATATGCCAACTCAAGATCATGAGCCGAATAATTTCTCTCATGAACCTTACGTTCTCTTGAAACGTAAGCTATTACTTTTCACCTCTACATCAACACACAACCAACTCTAGACACATCACAGTATATTACAAGATCTCTAGTCTATCGGGCAAGGTTAAGACTAGTGCAATAGTGCACCTTGTTTTCAACTCTTGGGAATTCTTCTCACATTAATCGGCATAGGCGGATCTACCTTTTCGTTGGAAAATTACACTGTGTAGATAAGTCAAAATTTTATTTTATAGTTATATATATTAAATTTGATACCTCTTGTCACAAGGTAATGAGTTGATTTAGTGGTTCAGGGGTTGTAGGATTCCTACTCTAACATCCAGAGTTCGAATTCAACTAGGCTATTTAATTTTAAGCTTTTTTTTTTCAGCAAAACTTTTGCATTTTTTTCTTGGTTTTTAATTAATGTTTTCCCCCTTAATTAAATGTTGCATTTTTTTCCTTACTTAACTATTGTGTGTTTTTTTTTAATTTGCACTTTTTTTTTACTTATTTAACTATTGGGTGTTTTTCCTTATTTAACTTTGGGGTTTTTTACTTTGTTTTTTAATAACTAAAGCTTTTTTTCCTCAAATTTTTAAATGATTGACTTAAGCTAAAACAGACTATTTGACTTTAATATTTTAGTTTTAAAAATATATATACTTTTATGGATTTAACAAATTCGCAATATCAAAATCCAAGAGGAATAGGAACAACAATGGTCAATGGCCTCAGCCTTCCATGGTCCACGACTCCAGCCTCAGTCATCTGGGTAACTGTCATGATACGTACCTGGGGTCTAGTAGTGACATAGATGAAAGTAATCCCTGGTCCCTACATGGTGAGATCATGTAGGCAAAAGTATGTATTAGTACGTTCGAATGTACTAAGTATGCCGGGTGCAATGCATGTAACTTACCAAAACTTGCATATATGTTAGATGGCAAGGGTACATAATATAGGAAAAGATATATAGCAAAGAATATATATAACAAGATGCTATGAAATTCATGATGCATGAATGCGAAAATACTTCATATACATTAAGGATGTGACCGTAACCGACATGGGACCAAGTTAGCTATGCCTTGGAACCCAGTTGTCTCCTCCACAACGGATAAGAAGTGATCGTCTTGCCAAAGATATATCCTTAACATACTTTACCCCTTGGGGCATAAATATATCCTATGTTAGGCACATAGTTCAAGGAAAGAAGTATGGACCCTTGGGGATAGTCCACGCCGACATCCAATCCATCGGTACTAGGTCATCATCGTACTAGAATACATGTATATACATGCTTGTAAAAGAGGCATAAACTTTCAAATCGTTTACATGCATTCTTAGGCTTAAAGGCCAAAACATATTCTTCAAATCATGCATAATAGGCTAAAAAGCCAAAATATTCTTCATGTAATACTTTCATTCATAGGGATAGCTCCTTTGGAGCACTTTCTTGAGAGATGAGTATGGTCCCTTGGGATAGCCCACTTCAACTCAAACTTCAATCATTGCTCCCTTAAACAATAGTTGTGTAAACACCCATAATTTCTCAATGAGCCATAATCATAGAAATTTATGTGATCACATTCTTGTCATAACCATAATCATATCAAAATCATTTTATAAAACATAATTGGGCTTAACCCACTTCGTAATTTTCATAAAATCTCATGAACATGAATGCATATACCATTAATGATGTGAGAATGGCATGAGTAATTGATATTCAATCTAAAATCGACAATATAATGTGAAATTCAAGTGAAAACATAATTAAATCCACATTTAAAATCATAATATAAATCACCCATGCACAAAACAAGCTTTAAAGGGACATACATGTTCATAATACCGTAAACTCAATGTAAATTATCATAATATGGCTTAAAGTAACTTAAAATCATCAAATATGTACATCCCATACATCAATTTAATTTAATAAATCAAAGTAATAAAAACTCACATGTAAGTAAGCTTAATTTCATAGAAAATTGCTTGAAAATAGTTTGGATCTCCTTGATTGGAAGGAATCAAGGATCAAAACCTACATATCTAGACCCAATTAAAGAAATTCCAAGAGAAGTTTGAAGGAGACTTGAATTTTCCTTGATCCCCAAGTTGAAAATCTTCAAGAGTTCTTGAGAGGAATTTGAGAGAGTTTAAAATGTGAGGAATGAGTTTTGAATGTTTGGAATAGGGTTAGGTCTTTAGAAGGCCATTAGATAGCATAGGAAATCCCAAAAGACCAATATAAATAACCAAATTTATGAGAACGCAACTAATGAAATGGAATTAAAGAAAACTTGCATATACCCCTGCACAGATGCGTTCTATCAAAACGGGCATAACTTCTTCCTCGAAACTCTAAATAAGGTGAAAGCAAGTGCGTTGGAAAGCTAATTCAAAGAGATCTAATTTGATGGGTTGTAGACCACCCAGTTTATTTTATGGTAAGATATATGCCTATTTAAAGTTGACCTTTCAACCGGTACTTGTGAGAAACTTAGCTAATGGAATTCCTTTGAGCTTGGCTTGATGTTGGAGACCCTTGATGGCCTTAAATAATATAAGCAAGCTTGAATTAAAGGCTTAAAAGTGAAATTAGTTTGAGCTCGAAGATCCATACTTACAATATTTTTGAACTAAAAGTGAGCCATATGGTTGGGCCACACGGGCCGTGTGGCTTCACATAGTCTGTGCCACTTCCCGTGGCACCAACCTTAACAAAAATAAAGTCTTCCATGTCAAGGGTGAAGCAATACTTAGAATATTTTCCACCTGGGGGGGCTATAAAGACACCCTCACGACCCCTGGGGTATCACACGAGTCGCATAAGGGGTCGTGAGACCTCACTTAGTCTCAAAATGTTGGGACTTCAGCCAAGGTCGTTACACGGTCCGTGGAGTGTCACAAGGACCGTGAGGGGTCAAGTGTGATGTGCTTTGGTTTTTAATACCCACAATTTGAACCAAACAACGTTCAAGGGCCATGGGCCACTCCGCGAGACCTTACACGGTCCATGTGACCTCACCCGGGCTGTGGGGTCCTCCTTGGAGTGCCATTAAGTCCAAAAACTTCCGAAAAATGAAATTCCCAGCTCCAAAAAAATCGTACAATACCCGGGTCATTACATCACTTCCCCCTTGGAAACACTTTTCCTTGAATGTGGTAGAATAAGGCTTGACTTAGGACATGAAACTTCCAAACACAAGGTACAGTGCATAATTCATCATTTGAAGATCATCAAGTCGTTCAAACTCATATCAAAACGCATTCAAATCATTTCAAAACATCATAAAACAAATCATTTTCGTGCACATGTATGAATATCATGTCATGAGACTCAAGAGTGAAAGAATTAGGACCATTGAGAATAGGAAAAACCGAATACTATATGCTTAAGTAGATTGGAAAGGATAGAGCTATTGCCGCATCCTACTAGATTTCACTCACCCACGAAGCACTTTCCACATGTTGATTCCTCTAAAGTACCTTAGCCAAAGCGACATCCTTGTCACGAAGCCACTTCACTTGCCTATGCAAAATTTCAATCGGAACTTCTCCAAAAGACAACTTGTTCTCAACCTCAACACCTTCCAAATGCACAATAGCACTAGTATCATCCTATTACTGTTAGACTCATTTTGTCGCTTGCAGTTCAACACAATTGACATTTGCACCAATTTGATGTGAATAATGCATTTCTTCAAGGAAACCTTGAAGAAGATGTTTATATGTGCCAACCTCGTGGATATGATCATCATGATTCTCCTCATTATGTGTGCAAATTGAAGAAAGCAATTTATGGACTTAAGCAAGCCCCTCAAGCTTGGTACTCTAAGTTAAAGCAATTCTTGCTTCATATTGGCTTTCAAAAGTCTAACTCTTACTCTTTTCTATTTATTCGTCATCAAAATGGAGCACTGGTCTACATTCTTATATACGTGGATGACATAGTTATCAATGGATTGAACTATGATATTATCAAGAAAACTATCCAACTTCTCTCGGCCTGATTCTCTGCCAAAGATATTGGACATCTCCAGTACTTCACCAAATCCTTCAACTCTAGCAAGGCGGGGTCAAGGTCTTGTTTTGATTTGACTTCCTCAATCAAAGAAGATTTGGACCATCATGAATTATTACAACACCATTATCAACTTCATTCATCCTAACCCCCGACCTAGCCAATTGGTGGACTTCTCTAGCCACCACCTTATTACCAACCTCAATATGAGCTAGACTACCCATAAACACTCTACTTAGAGCATCGGCCATGACATTAGCTTTGCTGGGATGATAATGCATACTCATGTCGTAATTATTAAGCAGTTCTAGCCACCATCTTTGACTCAAGTTAAGATCTTTTTGTGTGAACTCATATTGGAGACTCTTGTGGTCGGTAAACACGTCAACATGAACCCCGTACAAACAGTGACACTAAATTTTTAAAGCAAACACCATGACCGCCAACTTAAGCTCATGGGTGGGATAATTTCACTTATACACCTTAAGTTTCCTAGAGGCATATGCTATCACCTAGTCATTTTGCATCAAAACACACCCCAAACCAATTCTTAAGACATCACAATAAACCACAAACCCTTCTAACTCTTCTGATAGAGCCAAGATAGGAGCTGAGATAAGCTTGTCCTTCAAAGTTTGAAAGCTCTTTTCACATTCATCGGTCCAAATAAATTTTTCCTTCTTTTGGGTCAACTTTTTCATAGGGGAAGAAATAGAAGTGAAACGATTCACAAACCTCCGATAGTAACCCGACAAACCTAAGAAACTTCTAATATCCATCAAAGTCTAGGGCTTAGGACAATTTCATCTCACCTCCGTCTTCTTAGGATGCACCTTAATGCCATCACCCGACACCACATTCCCTAGAAAAGTAACCTCTTTCAACCAAAATTCACATTTTTCATACTTAGCAAACAACCTCTTATTTCTCAAATTTTGCAGCACCACCCTCAAATATTCATGTGCTCCTCCGCATTCTGAGAATAAATCAATGTATCATCAATAAAGACCACCACAAACATATCAAGGTAGGGTTTAAAGACTCTATTAATGAGATCCATAAATATAGCCAGTGCGTTAGTCAAGGCAAAAGACATCACCAAAAATTCAAAATGCCCATACCTAATCTATAAGCCATCTTGGAAATATCACTCCCTCACTCTTACTTGGTTGTATCCGGACTGAAGATAAGTGTTAGAAAAGTGTCTAGCCCCTTTTAGTTAATCAAAAAGGTCATCAATCTTTGTAGAGGATACTTGTTCTTTATAGTAACTCTGTTAAGTGGTCGACAAACAATGCACATTCTAAGTGAACCATCCTTTTTCATTACAAACAACACTGGCGCACCCCAAGATGACTTGCTAGGCCTTTTGAAATCCTTCTCCAACAAATCCCTCCATTGATCCTTCAACTCTTTCAACTCCGCCGGGGCCATACGTTAAGGGGGAATGATAATGGGTTGTGTATCGAGAAGGAAGTCTATACCAAAGTCTATTTCCTTTTCAGGAGGAACACCGGGTAACTCATTAGGAAAGACATCAAGAAACTCATTGACCACCAGAACCGACTCAATAGGAAGGACTTTAGACTCAACATCCCTAAACTTTACAAGGTGATAAATGCAACCCTTTGAAATCAACTTTTGGGCCTTAAGGCAAGAAATGGATCTACCCTTGACAACACATATAACTTTTCCACTCAAGGATTGGTTTATTAATGAATTGGGATCTAACCTTACGGGTCCTACAATCAATGGAAGTATGATATGCATGTAACCAGTCCATCCCAAGAATAATATCAAAATCCACCATATCAAGTTCAACAAAATCACAAGGCATGACTTATGCAATATGGACACAGGACAATCACTATAGACTCTTTTAGCAATAATGGACTCACGAACGGAGGCAGACACTTCATAAGGTTCACATATTGGCAACAAAAGGTGTAATGAAAGAAAGAGTGACACCCGGATCTATCAATTCATACACATCATAATTAAAAATCTTTAACACACTAGTAGCAACATTGGACACCTCATCCACTCCTTGTCTTCCTTGGAGAGTATAGAACCTATTTTGCCTCCATTTGCCCTTTGACCAACATTAGCACCTTGGCCTTGAGGACAACCATCTCTACCCTTGTTTTGAGCATGAGGAAAATCAATAACCTTGTGACCCATCTCACCTCAACCAAGGAAAGCATTAAAATTTTTCAAACATAGACCACCATGGTCTCTCCCACACTTTTGGCACTTAGGATGGGTCATCCCACCATTGCTACCTTGGAATCTTATGTTAAGCATCCCATCATTAGCAAACCTCTTGTTAGGAGCATTGGAGTGCCATTGACCTTAGAACTTGTGGCTTTGTGGAAACCAACCACCCTTAAAACCTTGGAAACCACCTTCAAATTGAGCCCTCTTGGACTCCCCACTTCTCCTCTTTCTAAGCTTTTCCCCCTCAAGTTGTTCCGCATATGTCATGAGCCTAGCAAAATTCCATATAACTTACAAGCATTTCGGTATGGCACGCTTCATTTACCAAGTCAGATATTTCCGACACAAACTTGTTGATTCTAGCTCTAGGGTCGGCAACCAAATGTGGAACATACTTGGAAAGCTTGTTGAAATTGAAGGCATACTCCCTCACACTCATGGAACCTTGCTTGAGGTTCATAAAAGCCATCATCTTAGCCTCTCTTAACTCAATAGGGAAGAACCGATTGAGGAAGGCAACTTTGAACTTCTCCTAAGGAATAGTATCATCATTTCTTCTCTCCAATTTCTGTTGAGTAAACCAAATTTGGTCCACACCATTGAGTTTGTAGGCCGCTAATTTCTCCTTCTCCTCCGAATTTACCCCAATGATTGATAGTACCTTATACACCTTATCGATAAACTCTTGGGAATCTTCCTCCACGTTGGACCCTTGAAACTCTGGAGGATTCATCCTCGTGAAATACCTCACGCTTGAGGCCAGAGTAGGAGCATAAGGATCTTAGGCCCCTTGGTTTATTTGGTTGGTCATAGCACGGGCTAACATTGTGATGGCATCCTAGAACTCATCTTGGGCTACCCCTCCATCTTGAGGAGATTGAGGAGCGAGAGAGGCCAACTGCTTCGTGAGTGTATGGGCTCTCCTTAGTTTTCCTCTTGGTAACAACATGATTTAGAAGAGCAAAGAGCATTAGTTAGGGAAAAAAGCCTTATCCATATACCCAAAGCACGACATAGATCATGAAGAAGTGAAACATTTCCTAAAATGCCTCAGAGCCTCCCATTCATAGTTCTGGGGCTTCACAACCTTGAATAAGACTATACTTGATGTGGTGTGTTGGAATTCTAAGGACCATTAACAATCTAGTGCTTTAATACTAAGCTTGTCATGACCTAAGCTAAGGGCCTAGGCATAACATGACGAATGGGAAGTCTGAAGACATCCCAAACAAGTCTCTTAGCATATCCAGTACACATCCTTGAATGTAGAATAAAAATAAATGTTAACAAGAGTCAAGTGTAAAAGGGAAGTGGGACTAAGGGAAGTCTTTCATAAACATAGAAACATAAGAAGAGTCAAGCTCAAAAGCATAAACAAACATAGTATTCAACAACACCTCTACTTTAAATGGAGCGGGGACCAAGACACTTCCCGGGCTCACCCTCATGATAACAAGTGTTCAACATAAAAGAAGTCTCATTATAGCCTGAGTAACATAGATATTGTCCTCGGAGTGGAGGACTCACAAAAGCTTTCTTCGAAGTATCGAACTATCCACATGGAGGAGGATGATCAAATGGAGCTCCGGTCCCCACATTGCAATATCATGTAGGCATGGAGTATGCGTTAGTATGTTTGAATGTTCTAAGTATGCTGGTTGCAATGTAACAAAGACATAAGCCAATGTATTCAAAATGTATAATCATAATCAATGGATATATAATCTCAACATGACATACATGATCGATGCTTGTAATAAAACATGCTTGTAAAATATGCAACTTGCATAATACATCATATATATAGGAAGAGACCTCAACTGACATAGACCAAGTAGCAACAACTTAGAATCCAAGGCATGACACCCTTTTGGTACGGTGACTAGTATGACACCCCTCGGCGAAGTGTTATCTACTTGCCCAGGCAAACCAAATATAATAACATGAACTAGATGAATCCACTAATATAGTAAGGGAAAAAAATATAATCATATGATAGCATATAGTTTAGAGACTAAAGACTTTATATAAGGACGCCTTGAGTCGAGCCCCCATCTTAAGCCTTAATCAATGCTAAGTCTAATCCCACGTAATACTTGAAATAATCATACTTTAATAATAACATGAGTAACTTGTAAGAGATATGATAACTTGACATGAATAGCTCTTAAACATGCTTGACTTCTACTAGTGAGCCTAAATTAAACATGAGAGTAGATAATACTCATACATGATCCCTTACTTTAACATGAGTGGCTCACAAGTGGTAAAAATCATGAAATAAGGCTCAACTTGATACTTGTAAAATCATAGATATTTTTCATGAAATTAATACATGCTTGAAAGCCTTTTAATCATCATGAAATTACTTGACTTGTCAATCATGTAATATTTCATCAATAACTTGAGAATTCTTGTCATGTAATTTTATTAAAACTCAGTGCAAAACAACCCACCAATATTATAGTAAAACCCTCATTTAGGGTATCATGAAATCCTTCACAAAGGCTCATAATAGTTCATAGTTTCATAATAGTTCATAGTTCCATTGTTTTAATAGACAAAACCAATTCATGAAATAATCATGAAATAGACATTCATGCATAAAAAATCAATACTTAATAAAACTCCAACATAATTTATGTTCAAAATTCATAATAAGAGATACCTATAGGTAATACAACTTGAAATCATGCAATCTCCATAAAAAAAAAGGTTGGGCTCCATGGGTGAGCCCATATACCTTAAACCTTGAATTTCTTGAGATGAACTTGAAGTAGACTTGGAGCTTGAAAATGGGTTCTTGAGTTTCAAAATTGAGCTTGAAATCCTTTAATTTGAATGAGAGATTTGATAAGTCTTGGAGAGTTTTTGGAGAGAATTTTGTGAGTTATAGAGTTGAAAAGTGGCTAAGTATGGTAGATTTCACGTATAAATGGGCATGGGGCTATTAACCCAATGCCCTTACATGAAATAAGAAATTGGCAAAAATTTTACACTGGTCCGAGTACAGTCCGCGATGCAGACCGAACACGGAGGAACAAGTTACACTAGTCCGCACCTCAGGCGCGTTGAGGCCTGGGCAGACACTGAAATAAGAAATTAGCAAATATTATTTTTCATTAAGGATCTTCTAGAATTCGGGTTATGCCCATTTTCCACTCAATTTTTCCCCCAATCAAGGATATGAAGTAGGATTTTTGAAATCACGCATAGACTTTGGGATATATACAAGTTATGATTATGGGGCATTACGAAGCACATGAGGGGTGTTTCAATAACCCCCATGAAGAGAAAATATAGAAAAGGATGAAAAGGTCATTTTATGACAATGTAGGTAGTTAAGCATCAGTTTGAAATAAATATATAATTTTCTTTCACATTGTTGTGCATAAAAGTTAATTAAGCACTACTTATGCAATTGTTGTCAAGCTTTTGGTGCACAAACATTAATTAGGCCCAACTTTTAAGTTACTACACAATTTTTTGGCACTAATAGTGAGTTAGTTAAGCACCACATTTAACTAACTACATAATCTTTTGGCACTGTTGGTGCACACACAAGTTAATAAAGGCACTGGGTTCAAGTAAATACACAAATGTTTTTGACACAATAGTTAATTAAGCATTGTTTTTAAATAACTACACAATTTTTTTTGACATTATTGGTGCAAAAAGTTAATTAAGCAATGATTTTCAATAGCTGAATAATTTTTTTTGACACGATTGTTGCACAAATTTTAATTTAAGAGCCCTAATTTTATTGATCTTCTATGTTCATGCATTACTTTTTTTTCTTTTGCTTATTGGTTTTCACAACACATTTAGACTTTCAATTTATATATTACCTGACGAGGTTTGGGACAAGCGACTTGAGATGTAAGATTTGTGCAACTATTCATTGTCAGAAATTAATCTGTCAGAAAACCAATTTAATGAGAAAGGTGTGTGTTAGGGCTCATACAGCAGAGTGAGCAATAAAATTTAGGAGGAATAATAGAGCAAAGTAGATACCAGGAAATTTAATGTGGTTAACCAAAAAACTTTTGAGCTAGGTCCACAAATCAACACTTCTGTTATATTTCTTTTACTCTTACAAATAGTAGGCAAACATGTACAATTACTTCCACTATTAAAATAGTAGGTTTTCAACTACTTCTACTATTACAAATAGTAGACTCAACTATTTCTACTATTTTATATAGTAGGCTTTCAGAGAAAAATACCAAAAAATAGTCTCGCTATTTTTGTCACACTATTATTTTTAGGAAAAAATATTTCCTAAGCACACACACTCTATTTTTCTTTACAAACTACTTTATTTTATAGTATATGACATACCTCATAGTATTGAGAATACTTAGTTGATAATTAGTTAGGTTGTTTTTAGTTAGTTGGATTGAAGTTACTTAGGGAGTTAATTAGTTAAAGTAAGTATTGGGAATTAATCCCATAGGATAGAGTACACAATAGATATATACATTGTATTGTACATACATACATACATACATATACTTTTACACTTTACTGTGCATATATAAGCACTAATACAATGCATTGTATAGGACTTGAGGAATAAGAAATCCCAAATCACTTTCCTCTCAATATCTTTCTATCCTCCTGTAATTTCTCTCAATCTTCTTCTTCTTCTTCTTTGCATTGTATAGGACTTGATATCCTCCTCCTCCTCCTCCTCCTCCTCCTCCTCCTCCTCCTCCTTCTTCTTCCTGTGCATATATAAGCACTAATACAATGCATTTTATAGGACTTGAGGAATAAGAAATACCAAATCACTTTCCTCTCAATATCTTTCTATCCTCCTCCTCCTCCTCCTCCTCCTCCTCCTCCTCCCCCCCCCTCCCCCCCCCCCCCCCCCCCCCCCCCCCCCCCCCCCCCCCCCCCCCCCCCCTCCCCCCCCCCCTCCCCCTCCCCCTCTTCCTCTCCCTCTCCCTCTCCCCTCTTCTCCTCTC
>JAOTQR010103980.1:0-27978 GCA_025774065.1 Solanum ossicruentum | reverse complement strand
CTGCTGCAGGTGTGGATAGTCAGTAAAACAGAGGAAACTCTGCCGAAATTTCGGTAGAGTTCGTATACTTACGGATGAGACTTGTGTTGGTACGTTGGTCTAGGTGTCTAAACGACACCAGTCATGGCCCCGGGGTTGGGTCGTGACAGAAAATCATTTCATGCATGAGACTCCTTCTACAACTCCTAGCTTGGACTACTGGCCATAGACTCTTCTGTCCTGTTAACTTTTAGAAACTATCAAAACCCTAGGCATTGCCTTTGTGGAAAATTCTATGGGTCATGGAAAGAACCACGACCCATCCTGTTAATCGTAACTCCAACTTCAAAAAAATTTCCCAACCCTGGATCAGGACCACGAACCCCCATCTATGGCTTGTGGAACAAATCATGGTTTGTAGGTGGTCTCATACATTACGAAAAAGTTGAATTATTTGCAATTTGTACAAAAATATCCCGAAACCTATAATCCTCTAAAACCAACACAAAAACACATCAAATATACTAATATCACCTAGAGAATGCACAAAATTCCAAGTTTAGAGCATCAAAAATGCCATATTTCGGCGACATCAACACCCTCAACTTAAAATTGTTGCTTATCCTTAAGAGACATACCCAATCTAACATAGGCATTATCGCAGACACATAAACCTCAATCTCATGGCATACGCCACATTCATTGCCTTTTACTTTTCTCAATACTTTGTCTTTTCATCTCTCTTTTTGGCATTTATTTACTTTTGCTAGAATATATTTCTCATTTTCCCTTTTTTGTTGTACTACTATGCTTCCCTCCTGTCTTACTATGATTTCTTTGCAATAGCCACCCTCAACTTAGGCTAAAGCCTAAGTTGAGGTGCACGATATCCAACCTATGAACTAGAGTCACTTTTGGTAGCCACCCTTAACATAGGTTTTTAGCCTGAGTTGAGTTGGACAATATTCAAGGAGGGACCAAGGATAAGTTCAAGATTTACACAAACAAAAATGTTTGGTGAGTTAGGTATTTACACAGAAAAGGTAGTTGTATGGTTCAAACATTACGATCAAGGGATGTACACTATATTTTTGTCATTTTTTGGATAAATGGACTATTATGAATAATAATCAATGATCCTTTCCTAACCAACTAACCTATGATCTCAGTCAGATTATTAGGGCAATCTCTGAATTGGAACATCGTATAAGAATTACATAATAAATCTCACACACACTTGGTACTGAATGCATTGTCAATGTAAACTCTCAAATCATACTCTTTATCACAATTTATCCCTAACTTATTAGAACAAGCAATGTCATCTACTGATCCAACTTCATTTCTATAAATAATATTCATCAGCACACCATCAATTTAAAAAACAGAGAAGTATTATTTTCCTATATAATCCAATATATTCCATAAATATCAGTACAATATTCTACTAATACTAATTATATACCCTAACCGTGGCATTTCAATAGAAAATAAATGTCTATAGGGCTTAGTTATTTAGACTTTGCTGAGGCCTATAAGTACCCACAACCCATTGAAAAATATTTGTATTTCCCTCAATGAAACAAAATAATACCAAAAGTTATTGTAGGGGTGAAAGAAACATACTTGTGCACCTAAGCATTGGTGTCACTCTATGTTACACTACCCTTAACCTCTTGGGTGGTCTTCTCTGTTGCAGAGGTATGTCTTGAAGGTCCAACACCCAATGCAATCTCCTGCTCCTATGTACCTTGCATCACCTCATTCACTATGGATGCCTATCTAGTAGCCTCAATATTCTCCCAATCAGTCCTCCTATCACATCTCTAGGTAGCCCCTAGATCATCATCTCTAGTACGTCTCCTCTTTCTAGAAGTAGGGGCTACGGGCTCCTCTGCAAAAAAAATCCAACACTGATGTAGTAATAGAAGGTAAGGGAATTATTAACGGTGTTGGTGTTACTACTCTTATCTCCTTGCAAAGCTGCTGGATCTTCATCTAGATGGTAGTTATGCTAGGATTCTGAGTCGAACCGAGGCGATCCTCTACACGCCTCTCAAATACATCCACATGGCTATGTAGAAATGACAATCTTTGCTCAAGTATGGTTATATAACCCTCCTACATACACTCCTTTGACCAAGTAATGGTCTTTCAAACAGAAGGCCAAATATGTTATATTAACTAAGTCATCTGGGACTAAATTTGGGCTTGGTGTTGCACCAGGGCCTAAATAGACTACACAGATACTATACCCACAGGCTGAGGATGTGTTTGCACGATCTCTGTTATAGTGGATAGAGTTGAAGTAGGCCTTGTATGTATCTTAATATCAGTCTATGGGGTCCTATCAGACTCATCATCAGCAGTAGCAGTGGTGGTGGTAGTGTCAGGATACGGAGGCTCGACAAATATCTCTAGTAATCAAACTATGGAGTGTGGTGCTCAACTTGATGCAATTGTTTTCTCATCATCCTTTCAAGCTAGTATCCTGAGTCCTTTGGAAATCAATCATAAGGTCGACATTGGGCATAATCTCCATCCCTGCCTCTATACATAACCTGTGAACCAAACACGAGAGTGTAATGGATGTCAACCATTTTAATGCTCGCTTTTGTATCTTATCTACTATATAGCAATCAAAATCGATGCCATAGCAAGCTATAATGCTATCAACAAGCACTGCATAGTCTGGAATAAGTGTATCATTTGCATGAGTCAGTCGGATCCATGTGCATATATCTTTCCACCAAAATTTGATAGCAAAGTTGATTGAGGCCTCCTATGGAGCTAGACACCCAGTTAGGGTACGTGCCTCGCTCAGTAATATGGCTGACAAACAATCTTTGCAAAGTGGCCTTCTGAACTGCATCTCCACTAACAATTTGGTCCTGTGCCAACACCAATCTATAATTGAACTCTACTGTGGCGGCGGGGGCCTGATAGTAGGGACCAAAAAGGAATCTCTGAAAGGTATTCTCTGACAAGTCAATAGGAACACCATGTACCAGCATCAAGGTCAGCCTAGGATAAGCTACAGGCTAGGCCTTCTTCGTTGTAGACTCAATCAAAGCAGAAGCATATGATGTTTGAAACTCCCAAACCAACATCAGGGAATACTTACGTGACGGTTCTGTTAGCAAGTCCAGCCTGTATCAAGTTATAGTAACTCAAGGGATAGGCACACCATCAAATCTGGATGTCAGTATCCAGTGCCCCTCAAATTTAGTTTGGGTGTGTCGGCCTCTATCATCCTGGTACAAGTCCTCATAGGATAACATGGACATGGCATTGATATACTAACATCTCGATTGGCTAGATATATGAATTGGAATACGAATGGACTTACCCAAACCCTCGAACTCTGAACCTAACTCATTAGTTGAGCTTGCGTTATCTCAATTTGGTGGAACCAGATTGGGACCCTTCATTGGAGCTAGTTATCTGAATAAAACTACTCTAACTTAAGTCTCCCTCTTAAAACTAGGGAAGCTTTAGTGTGGTGACTGGGTAAGTACTAACTGTCGAGATACGACCAGTGTGTGTTGTGGCTCAATGCCCTCGTTTGGATGATCGTCGAGCTCCCCTATCTATCCACTAGTCTCTAAATCTCTTGGATTGCCATGGAATCTAATACATAGGGCCTAAATATCCTCATGCTATGTTATTTGCAAATATAATTATGCAAGCAGATATGAGTCAAAAGATGTTAAAAAAAGGCAAACAAAAATTTAGCAAAATTAAACACAGAAGGAACTACGAAGGCTTATCTATGGAATACATAGTGAACTATGGTCTATGGAAGGCATTCATAGAAATAGGGTAACAAGAATTCAAGATACTAGAAAAGCAATGAAAGGCTCAATCATGACTTGTGGTTTAAACCATAAGTCCTAGGATAGGTCATGGTTGCAAACCTAGAAAAATATAAGTGCGGGTATTGAAGACTAAGAACACTGTGTATGGGTTGTAATTTGAATTTTGACTTGTAAACAGGTTCATCTAGCTAACTTTGAAGTTTTTATGTTTCTGAACCCACTTTACAAGGAGCAATTATGATTCGTGATTGAAACCATAGGTCATAAAAGACCCCCGTAAGTTTTAGTATATGTAGTACTTGAAAATTCTAAGTCCAATCCCATATTCAAATGTGTATTGAACACTAAATTCCAGCTAATATCCCAATCAACAAGGAATTAAAACAAGTTTGAAGCATATAATCCAATTCAAAGCAACAGAAAGCACAAAATTGCATTCAAATTACAGTCCAGTGGCTTGTCAAACAGAGTCCACAACCATCAATATACCAACAAAATCTTTCAACCCAAACCCAATTCAGATTAAACTATTGTCCTACCCCACATGTATCAATTTAGTCCAAGTCACCACTAACCAATCAAGGCAAGACACATGGCTAGCCTTGTACAAAATATATATAAACTCCATGTTTCCATTTTACCAGCCCACCATAACATTGTAGCATTGCCCATTCAACTTAAACATAAATCGCCAACACAGAAACATGACTTTTCAATAAAAAGTTTGTTGTTGCCAATAAAATGGAATACGGGGAACTCTCCGTCTAAGTGGTTAATCCGACAAGTCAATTCTCAATGTGATGCATCCGGGACAGAGATCTGTCCGAACTTAGTCCAGTCCTATACCTACACCCCGCATGCACACTCACAGACGCAGGAAGCGGGATCTAATTTCATCCTCTCTTTGTTTTCGGCAAAGGTAGAATGCCTGGTCGATAACCGTCCTCTTCTATGGTTCTCCCTGGCTACGATACTACAATTTGGGAACTCATGTCTTCTTATTACACAATCTTATTCACATGTTTTCTTATCAAATAGGTATTTCTAAACATTTGAATATGATTTTAATGCCCATAATAGTCAATCAACCAGTAATAGGCAACCTATTCATTCAAATTTTAGATTGCATACTTCCTAGGGTAAGAAAATTAACATTCCACACTCCACTATATTCATGGGTCATTAAAAAATAATTTAAGATTAGAATTTAAGTGATGAGCACATACCAGAATATTGATGACGGGTTTAGTGATTGTAAAACCAATGAAAATGGAGTGGAGATAAGCCCTAGTGGCTATGGTACTTCGCCGAAATAATGATGGGTGCAGCCAAAATTTGGCCCAAAAATGGTGGGGGTAGTGTTAGGTAAATTCTTTGAAATTTTTGAGAAATGCAGGGGTCATTGTATTTTACCCCTTTTATTCCAATTATCGGATCAGGTAAAAAGTGATTGTTCGATTCCATGAAACCCAGATTACATGTCGTAAATGGTTCTATAACCCATGAATCTTGGATTCGTAGTTTCATATGGTAAGTTTTTAATGGTTGGGGTCTGCAACTACCACCATTGACCATGGAATATTCTTCAACCCATAGATGGTGTTGGTACACTCCTTCAACACTTGGCAAAATTTCTAGAAAACTTACCTGGGATCGATGAACCCCATTAACCGCCAGTAGGCCTTTCTACGGACCATAAAGTTGGTTCATGGATTTCAAGTTCTCAATTTATGATCTTTTGAATTGGTTCTATGTCAATGCCATGGGTCGTAGTTTGAACCATGATCCATATATCGACTTGTAGAACCATAATTTCCCACTTTTTGGACTAATTTGCCACCTTCACCCTGTTCCTGCACATCTCATCAAAATAACTTGTTACTAATAACTTTCAAGTCTGTGAGTCTAATAAAAACTTTGAAAAAGATACATATGATTCTAAAAATAGAATCTAAAAAAACACATGAAAACTACAACTATTCTCTTGGATTGCCTCCCGAGTAGTGCCTGATTTGTTGTGGCACGACTTAGAACACTTTGTTAATCACACATCACCAAGTGTCCATACTTTCACTGTCTTGATTTCATCCACACTGTAAAAGTAAGATTTGATTCTTTGGATATTGACTTTGAACCTTGTGCCATCCATTTATTCTAATTGAACAGCCTCATGATTGAAAACTTGCGTGACTTTGTAGGATTCTAACCATTTGGACTTTAGTTTACTAGGAAACAACCACAACCTTGAATTGAACAATAACACCTAGTGTCCTAATGTGAATTGATGATGCTCAATATTAGGGTCATGATACAACTTCATTATTTGCTCGTACAAAAATGAGCTCTTATATGCCTTCAACCTAAACTCATCAAGTTCGCTGAGTTAGATCACTCTTGAATTAGCCACATCATTCCAGTCCAGATTTAGCTTCTTCAGTGCATATCGCCTTGTGATCAAGATCTATAGGTAAGTGAAAAGCTTTACAAAAAAATAAGTTGGTAAGGAGACATTCCTATGGGAGTCTTGAATGCAGTCCGGTATGCCCATAATGCATTATCTAGCTTTTGCGACCAATCTATCCAGTTTGCATTTACTGTCTTAGATAGAGTCTATTTAATCCCCTATCACATACCTTAACTTTTCCACTCGTCTATTGATGGTAAGGCATTGCCAGACTATGCTTCACCCCGTACTTCCCTAGAAGAGCCTTGAACAACCTATTGCAAAAGTTGTAACCTCCATCGCTGATGTTCGCCCCACAATTGCTAAACCCTGAGAAGATGTTTCTTTTGATGAATGTCGTGACACTTTTACCTTCATTGTTAGGAAGTGCAACCTCTTACACCTATTTTGAAACATAGTCCATAGCAACTAAATTGTACATGTTCCCACAAAAATCTAACGAATGGTCCTATAAAGTCAATACCCAAAACATCAAATAATTCAATCACCAAAATGGGGTTAAGTGGGAGCTCATACTTTTAGGAAAATCTGACATCTCTCTGGCACTTGTTACAGGCTTTATCATAGTCATTGGCATCTTTGTGGATTGTTGGCCAATAGTAGTCGTACTACAAGGTCTTATGCGTTGTTCGAATTTCACTATGATGCCCACCGACCGATGATTAATGACAAGCCTCCAAAATACTCATCATCTCTATCTCAAGAAGACAATGAAGCATAATCCCATCTACAAATACAAAAAATATGTGGTTCATCCCAGAAAATTTTCTTCACATCAGACATAAACTTTTGATGCTAGTGAGAAGTAAAATCTAATGGCACGACATCACTGACTATGTAATTTGCATAATCCGTGAACCGTGGTATCAAATCATATGATGCTACCATTACTCTCTCTGGAGGGAATGATTCATTAATCTCCACCCCATTGTCAAACTTTTCCATAGCGTCATCCTCATATCTGGATAGGTGGTCAGCAACCTAATTCTCAATCCTCTTTCTGTCAATCACTTCAAAATCAAACTCTTGAAGAAGAAGAAGTACCCATCGAATAAACCTTGATTTAGCATCCTTTTTCTGCCTCAAATGCCGCAGTGTTGAATGACCAGTATGCACAATAACATTGGTTCCCAAAATATATGTTCTGAACTTCTCAAACGTAAAGGCCACTGCGAGTAAATCTTGCTCAGTGATAGGATAGTTCTTTTGTTTTGCAATTAGGGCTTTGCTAGCATAGTAATAGGATGTAATATATTCTCTCTTCACTATCCCAAGCCCACACAAAGTGATGCCAACTTGAATCACACATTATCTCAAAGGGATATGGAAGATATATGATTGGTGCTGATATCAACCTCTACTTCAACCCGTCGAAATCCTTTTGACACGCTTCATCAAAGACGATTTTAGCATCCTTCTCAAATAGTTTGCATAAGGGATGTAAAATCTTTGAGAAGTCCTTTATGAACCATCTGTAGAATCCTTTATATCCCAAGAAACACCTCACCCCTTTTACAGAGATAGATAGAGGGAGCTTCTCAATGATCTCAACCATAGATCTACCAACCTCTATATCTTTTGTGCAGATCCTGTGATAAGAACACAACACCTTCCTTTACCATGAAGTGACACTTTTCAAGTTCAATATAAGGTAACACTCTTCATATCTTTTCAGCACGTCATGTAGATGTCACAACCAATCATCAAATAAATCTCCGACCACACTGAATTCATCCATAAACACCTCAATAATGTCCTCCACCATATCTGAGAAGATACACATCATGCATCTCTAGAATGTAAGTTGTGTATTACATAATTTGAATTGTATCCTCTAGAATGCGAAGGTGCCCTATGGACATGTGAAAGTTTTCTTCTCTTGGTCATAGCCTAAATAAGCATCAACAAAATAGAACTAGCAATTGCTCGCCAAGTGATGTAGCATCTAGTCCATGAATACAATTGGGAAGTAATGTTTTTCTTTTGATGCATCAAGTTTGTGGTATTCCATGCAAACCCTCTAACCTGTGAGTGGTTTTATGGGAATGAACTCATTGGTAGCAATAGGAACCATATTGATACCTTCTTTCTTTACAACACACTAGACTGGACTAGCCCATTTACTATCAGTAATGAGATATATTACACCTGCATCTAACCATTTGATAGTATCTTTGCCTATAAGCTCCTGCATTGGTGGGTTAAGATGCCTTTGGTACTCAATGCTCGGCTTATCATATTTGGCAAACTGAATCTTCTAAGTAAAGATGTTAGGTGGATGCCAATAATGTCTGCAATTGTCCATCCAATAGCCCTTTTGAATCTTTTCAGGACCAATACTAATGCTTCCACCTATTCGTCATTAAGATCTGTAGCCACAATAATCAGCAAAGTATTGTTTGTTCCTATAAACATATACCCCAAGTAGGCTAGAAGATTCTTCAATTCCAACATCGATGGCTTTTTAATGGATGGTCTAGTAGATGGTGGCTCATGATTTTTTAAGTCCAACTCAAGCTTGAGCTGGTGTTTATGGGAACCATGTGATCCAAGTGCCTTTACCATCTCATTGTAGTCTGGGATGCCATCACTCTCAAAATTTATCAATACATCCATAAGAGCTTTGGGCCTTAGCCTTTCTTTTATTGGTATGTCCAGTTGCACTTCATAAACACCTTTAGTAAGAAAGACAACTTTCACATTTTCAGGACTCTTCATGGACTGGCAAATATTGAAGACAACTTCTTCGTCATACAATCTAAAATTAATTTGGCCTAACTTCATGTCTACTAGTGCTTGCCTAGTGGCTAGGAAAGGCCTTCCAAAGATGATTTGGATGTTAAAGTCAACTTCACAATCAAGTATCACAAAGTCCTCAGGGAATCTAAAAATTTTCAACTCAGACTAGAATATCATATACTATATCCACAAGATTCTTCACAGTTCTATCTTCCATCAACAACTGCATTGTAGATGATGTAGGGGCTCCAAAGCCTAACTACTTGAACACTACAAGAGGCATTACATTGATGGTACCTCCTAAGCATATAACACCTTTGTAAAGTTAAAAACTCTGACGGTGCAAGGTATGGTAAATGTTCAGAACCATGCTACCTTCTAAGCATAGAACACCTTTGTAAAGTTAAAATCTCTAATGGTGCAATGTTGGTGAATGCTCAGGGGTCCTCCTTTTTTTGCAATAAGGACCTTGTTGCAATAACTCCTCAATGGAGAAGATCATTAGTAAGCTCTTGACTCACGATTCTCTTCTTTCTCAGTAGGTATTTCATGAACATAGCATACTCAATCATTTGGTCCAATGCATCAATGAGAGGGAGATTGATAGATAATTGCATCAACAATGAGATGAAATTCTGAAACTTTCCCTCCTTATTCTTCTTTTTGAGCCTCTAAGGGAAAGGTGGTGGAGGCCTAGGTATGGGCTTCAGCTTCTTCGGTGTCACAACATCATCACTGACAAAATCCTTAGCCTTGTCATCTCTAGTCTATGTATCTTTGTTCTTTGCGATCTCTTCATAAACATATCATCCACTACCGGCATTGGTGGGTCAACTATTTCCTTACAACCTTGTGTAGTCACCACCATGGAGTTCCCATCATTCTTTGGGTTCTGCACTGTGTTGCTCAGCAATATACCCTTCTTGTGTTGATTCTGCTAAGTTGACGTCTGATCGAATTATTGGTCCAACTGCTTAGTGGCTACTACATGAGACTCTATCTTTTTATTAATTCCTAATCTGTCATCTTTCATTCCCTTCAAGGTCTCATCCTGTGCATTTGGTTTCTTCAGCAACCTATGAAACATCTCCTCAATCCTTGAATTACCTGCTCTAGAATCACAAATTTATAGTTGCAGATATGGTCCATTTTGATACCCATCTCTACCTGCCTAATCATTATCTCATTCTTAGCCTTTATTTTTGTCATAGTATCCACTTCGATTATTGCCCCTATTTGCATTATCTTTGTTATAGTTCTGACCTGGGTTTCCTTAACCTTAGTGCCAATAGTCCTAATTTGACCCTTAGGCATTTGTTTAGAAACCCCCCCACCCAGCAGATCCGTATTAAAGCAAATGACCTTATACTAACAAGGCTCTTCATAAATAGGCACCCTTGGTAGTTGTTGATTGATTGCATTCATTTGTTTCTACTATTGCTTCATCAATAATATCGCATTAGTGTTGATCCACGCTAATTCTTGTAAGGCTTATTGATTGATTCTAGCTTGTTCCAGCTTAGTACTAACAGAGAAGGAACTCTTTGTTTTCTCTGAGTCCCTTGTGCCCTATACCCGATTTGTCTTTGCAACTCTCTCTAATCGTTAGGCTATCTCTGCAAAAGAGCAATCCAGGAATGATATTTCGATTATAGTTTCAGCAACAACTTTGTTTTTTTCATGTAGTGCTCAATAGAGTTTTCCACTAACAACTCATCAGTTGTCTTGTGGTTTAGAACACTCCACAAGTACTTAACAAACCACTCCCAAGTGGTGCTAATGGACACCCCAGGTGTATGTGAGATGTTATTGATTCGATCTATGAGTTTCAACTTCTTTGACTTGGGAAAATATCTCTCTAAGAAGGCCCTTTGCATCTCTACCAATGTAGTGATAGAGTTAAAGGGAAGCTTAGATAACCATGGTTTTGCCTCACCAGTAAGAGATAATAGGAAACCCGGAGCTTAATGGCATCCATGGAAATGTTTTGATTTCCAATCATACTCTTGTACATGAAGATAACAGTGTGTAGATAGTTATGCAGATCCGCTGATGGTAAGCCTGAGAAAAACCCTCTATTTGCAAAATCTATAGTAACCCACTTAATATGAAAAACTATGCATCTACCGGTAGAGAAGGTAACAAAATGGCTCCTGTGACGTCCACTGCCATTGAATCAAGTTTATATGGAATCCGCCCATTTACTACTGCTTGTTGACCTTATGTGAGTTTAATTTCCACAACACATGGAGGTGATGGGTTTTTGTTACGCAAGTTTAGAACTTCATTTGTAGCATTGTTAGAGTCATCATGGGTCATTCTTCTCAAGATTCATTAAATTTCTAGTTCAAATGGAGTCAAGGGATTGCCTCGACTGTAGGTATTGGGCATATACTACACTCGTATGCTGAAAAAGAAACGAAACTAACAAAACAATGCTTAAAATAAGGAAATAAGGATAACCTCTCTAATTACCCTAATTAAACCAATCTAAAATCTATATTCCTCGGCAACGGCACAAAAATTTGATCACCCCCAAATTACACCTCCTAATGAAGGTGTAAGTGGTCGTTGTTAAAATATAGAACCTAACAATGGTTAGGGTCGATCCCACGAGGAATATGATCTAGGCTTGGAGTAATTAAAGCAATTTTGATGAATTAATAATCATACTTCTAGAAGGGGGTTTTGGTGTAAAAAACAATTATTCAATCCTAGACTAAGAATAGTATTTGATGCAAGTATTACTGATTAAGTGAGAGAAGTAACTAGAGTATTGTGTTCTCCATGAATTCCTAATGTGATATAACCTAATAATTGCAAACTTTTCTAGTATGTAGCTTGCATTATTAGTAAATTATGTTCATCAAAAATCATGGGCCGACAACTAGGCAAATTTCACCACGCAACATGGGCCATCTATGGGTGTTGATGAACTAACCTTATCGTGGTCCTAGTACAACCATGCCTTTGGCCGTTCAGGTTGATTTGATGATTATGCTCATGTCAAAGCCTATTATATATCCCTTATTCGATTCATTATCCCCTTGGGCCGGCGAGTAAGAATAAGATAAGTTCTGACATTAACCATCATTAGAAAGCATTCAAAATGAAGAGATAAACAATACATACATGCATACTATCCAAGGATTACAAATTATTTAGTTTTACTTTGTCAGTTCTTCATGGTTCCCACAACCCTAGTTGTTGATTTAGCTACACATATTTATTTTAGATGAAGAAATCATGTTTGATGTTTGCATAACTAAAAACTTACAATGAAGAATGAAAGAACATAAAATCTTAAATCTCCACACAAATCACAATATTAAGATCCAAACATAAGCACAAAAGTATCAACTCAAAGTATCCAAGTAAATCCAGAAAGTAATTGACAATATGCATTCTAATGTTCCATACGTCCAAAAATAACAATAACCCTATTGATAAGAAAAGAAAATCAAATCCTAAACTAGTTAGAGAAACTAGATCTGGGACCTTCTACAAGACAGTGTACGTGTAGTGACTTGATTGACAACTCATGGAAGGGCTTTATAGACTACTCCTTGTCAAAAATATCTTCCGTCCATGAGACTCCATCTACGGCTCCTAGCTTGGTCTACCGGCCTTAGACTCTTCCATTCTGTTAACTTTCAGAAACTATCAAAACTTTTGGCCTTCCTTTAACAAATAATTCTACAGGTCGTAGAAGGAACCACGACCCCTCCTGTTAATCGTCACTCCAACTTCAGAAATTTGTCTTAACACTAGATCAGGACTATGAACCCCTACCTATGGCTCATGCATCAAACCATGACTTGTAGGTTGCCTCGTACGTCACCAAAAAGCTGAAAATCCTACAATCTTCACAGAAACCTCTTGAATCTATTAATCCTATAAAACCAACATAAAACATACCAAATATACTAACATCACTTGGAGAACGCATAAAATTTTAAGTTTAAAGCATTAAAAGTGTTGTATTAGGGTGGCACATTAGTGGATCCAGGATCAAATACACAGATGCACAGGAACAATACTTATGATGACATCATCAGATGCCTAACCTCGAGTCCACATGGGAAAGCATTGCAATGGAATCCCTGTCCTCCACTAGTAGAAGTTGCCTCTCTACTATTAGAATATGTGGATGTATCACCTGCTTCTCTACCTTTGGTATGTCCATCTCTATTGGCTCGACCTCTCCCTTGGCCTCTGGATTGCGGGGCTGTACCTCTAACTGATAGTGACATATCTCTAACCGGTGTTGTAGAGTAAGAACGGCGGGGCACAGAATAACTTGGCATGGGGCATCATTAGATCATATGATCAGGAGATCAACACCCAAAACAAGATCTAGGGGTGTACTTTGTTGAGAAGAAACAGGAGGTATACTATAGCCACCTTAGCCTATAGGCCTCTGTTGGGAACCAAATGAACTTTGACCTAAGCTATAAGAATGACAAAGACCTTTTCCTTCCTATGAAGCTGGAAAGGCTGCATAAACCCTGCACTACTAAAATGAACCACCTCCTCTAATCATACCTCTACGTCCTAATAAGGCACTAGAGAACTATCCCACTGAATGAACCCTCTTAGGTTCCCCAAACTCCTTTTTCTGCATGAGCTTTGCCTCCTTGGTGTCACTAACAACTGATATATAAGATGCTCCATCCCTAGACATCCAAAATACTAATTATTTGACAGAACAACCCAACTCTTTAAAAAATTAGCAAACTCTCTCTGCCTCCGTAGGAATAATAGCTAGAGCATGCCAAGAAAGCTAGAAGAAACGAATCTCATACTCAAAATTTTTCATAGTGCCTTGTCTCAAATTCTCAAACCTTAGACAGCTCTCCTCAGGGACACTCTAAGGGACAAATTGATCGTAGAAGACACTAGAAAATTCCTCCCAAGTCATCAAGGGAGTCCAACTTGAAATGACCCCAAATAGGCCCACCACGACTCCCTAGTTGGCCCATGGCTCTCCCAACCCCATGTGTCAAGTAACTCTGAGGAAGTAACTAAAAACTCATGTACATCATTGGTCTTTCCACCTTGGAAATAAGGTGGCTCCATCTTCCTAAACCTCTCATATATACATTGCTCCTCATCAATGAAGGTAGCTATGGGAGGAATCTCAACAATAGGTTCTTGTAGTTATTGCTCCACCTGTACCTAGGCCATGGGGACATGCTACTAATCTTGTGGCTGAACCCTAAACTATATTTGTGAAGTACCTGATGTATCAACTGGGCCACATGCTTGTGTCATAGTCCCAAGCACACTCAAAACACTCATAAGCATATATTGTAGTAATGGTGTTGCATCATAGTCATGAGGAACTTGATTCTCTATATGCCTTACAGGTAGCTCGTGGGAGATACCCTGCTCATAATCCCTGGCTGGTGCTGCTCCTCGAACAAAGCCTCTATCTCGACCTTTGGCTCAGCCCCTACCCCTAACTAGGTTCTCAAAAAGAAGCCTCAAGGGTTGCATCCCCTTGTCCAGTAGCAGTTATAGCTCTAGTCCTCACCATCTATCAAAAGGACATACAACCACTTAGCACTTAAACAAAACCAACACATGAATTGGTCAGAATTAAGTAAAAGAGAATTTCCTAATAGTCTTTATAGCCTCTCAAGTATAAGTAATGGACATCTTTGCACCGATCCTTAAAACTATATGGGACTGGGCTTGTACACATGTTACACCTATGAACTTGGGGCTCTGATGCCAAATTGGTAAGACCTAAAATCTGGGAGTGATGGTACTCATATAACCCACTAAGGCAATCAGCCAAAACCTAGATAACTCAACATAATAATAAAAGTATAAGATATACTATCTAGTAAATAGATAAGCATAGGAAATCAAAAGTTAAAACTATCCAAGAGTTGGTGTCACATGTACAAGCCTCTGAATATAGAATACTCAATAAAATACACGTATTAATGTCTAGTTCTCAAATAGAACAGAATATAAAATGGAATCCTAGAAATCCTACTTATTTTATAAGCAGCTACTCCACAAATGATACAAAAGCTCGATCCTGTTGGTTAGAAAGCTAGCAAGAAGGACCAAGCTCATAACCTACAAATTGTTGCAAGGGGTGAAAACCAAACACATTATACTCGGAGAGTCGAAACTAACCTAAAGTAAATCAATAAAGAGCATAAGTACTCTGACATCCAAACCACATACTTGCACTCAGGAAAGGCCAAGCACAACATAATGTACAAATAACATGGATATAAACTCATAACATAACATCATAGCTCAAAGTATCTGATTGAAATACAGGGTCAAATGGTGCAATAGATATTCATTATCTTAAGGAAAGCATATAACAATATCACCAAAGGTATGATATGAGATGGAGTGAATGCCGTGAGATATAAATAATACAATACAATGTAAAATAATTGTGATGTATGTCTATCCTCCAATACACATGCACTGATCATATCAATGTCAGAATGAAACCTATGGGAGATGCATATAGACTATGTATCCATGAACATTATCGGCAATGACCTCGACCAATGCGCACCCATCTGGAAGAAACCTTGGACATCATTAGTCGGCATATCACTTCGGCTCACTGGTAGATACCTTGGCTATTCATCGATTGGTAGAGTGTTTGGCCACCAATCCACTTGTTACCTTACATATCTCTTGGCCATAGCCATCAAAAGTACCAATACACAAATAATAGTGAATGTAATGTCAACAATCTCAATTTCATCACAGTTCAAATATTATCCAGTTCCTAATAGTGGCATCATAGTTTTAATGTCATTATGATCTCAATGTCATCACCAATTTAATATCATCAAGTTCTCAATATCATCATAATGGATCTGAATAATAAATCGATCATGCCCTGTTTTTTCAATAAAATAAAATGGGGACATACCTGACATTGACAGACTTAGTCCTCAAAATAGGGACTTGTTCAACTTTAAAAGACTTATTCACTGCTACTCTTGGAGACGTAGTTATTGAGTTCGAGCGGGACTTACTCTCACTTAATTGAATGCTCAATACTACTCCCAAGGTTCATTCATACATTCTTTTACAAAGTAATTTGTAGGATTTGTGAAATAGCTTATGTAAAAGCATTTATTCAGTAATCAAGTTTATGATGATCATCAACATATAAAAATACATAGGATCTATATAATTTTGTAAGAAAACATGCATAAAGACTCAATACGTTAATCTATCAATCTATCTTAATTAAGGGCCCCATGAAATAACAATTTCATGTTTTAGGTTAGCCATACGTACCTGATACGAAGTTTGACAATCAATTACCAAGGGTTTTTGCTAAAATTACTTGAATCCCTTGCTCTCTCTCCTCCTCTTCTTCTTAGCCATATTTTCTCAATTAGTATGTAATAGGGACTTAGGAATGGGTTTTGAAACTCCTTTTATGCCAAAAATGACCTATATTTTTCGTTGATTAAGTCTAGCAAGTGTGGGGAAATATCTGAAATACCCCTCGAAAAATTTAAAATTTTAAACTTCTATGGACAGGTCAGTGGACCAGGTCTGCGACACAAACCTGTGGCATACTCGGTCATTTTTTCCCGAAAATTTTCTAATCAAATTTCCAATAAGTAGAAAATATTAAAGCCCCATTTATGTGCTAATCCATGACAAGTCCGCGATGTGGGCATGTCACACATTTTTCTAGAATTGCATTTTACCCCAAAAAATTATCTTTTGATCAAGTTGCTCTAAATATCAAGAAGGACCATTCCCAACACAATTTTGTATAGTGATTGCATTTTCAGGATCAGATTTGCCAAAAGAGTTTTGGAAGAAGCATTATGCGAGTGTCTCTCTTCTAGGGGTATTTTGCTAATTTTTCAGGCTATAACATTATTCCCCCCCCCCCCCCTTAGGATCATTCCTCTTCGAATGGTAGGTACTTAATGGTGAACTCATAACAGGAATCAAATGCTCAGGATTCTATCAGATCAATGAATCACAATCAACGATTCATCATCATACTTATCGACCATTTTGGACAATCATAAATCACTTAAAATAGAGATGTTGATTCAAATAAAGAGTAGAGATATTACTCAGACATTCTCAATATTAGGCATGAATGGAACATCAAAACTTAATCAGTTTGAACCAGTTGAAAATCTCATCTATCAGTTATTCGAACTCAAGAAGGAAGTCATCAACATTAATCGAGAATGGAACCATCGTGATATACAAGACTCTATGGGTAACTCTCAAGCATGGCATCACATCTCAACTACACCCCTTTTCATGCATTACACTTCATCAGTTAAAGCTTATAGCTCCCTTTCAAATCTACAGTTAACCACATTCTCTTATTTCGTGCCTAATTCTAAGACTCAAAGTTTTATTCCTAAGATGATAATATTCATATAAAGCTAATCCTCAATACTCAAGCTCTATACTTCGATAGGAACTTTCATTAAAAGATTAGTAGTCCACTCTACTACTTCACTACTCTCACTTTAAACCCTTACCACGAAGTCTTCAACAGTCTATCACCATTACCCGCTTAATAACAACCATGTATTCAAGCCTATCACTCTGACCACTTCACTATATCTAAGAATTAGCAAGTATACGTACCACTTCTGCCTCCACTATTGAATGAGCTCTACCTCAAAGGCACACTAACATATTCTTACCTAGAAACAATCTACTTCACTCTTACCTATTTATTGCATATCGTAAGGTCTCATCTCCCCCCTCTTCCCTATATATACCCCTGTATAGTACAAGTACAACACCACTATCACAATAAGGATACATCCACTCCTCCTTATCCACCCCCACTCTCAGTCTACTACTATCAATATCACTATGAAGGAACTCATCATCTTCCTCTTTGGCAAAAACCTAAAATTACTATCTCTCCATGCGAGAATAACCATAATTATACATCTAAAACTTAAAAATCTAATCCTACCATCAATAGTGGTATAACAAGCCTAACGCCAATCCATGCATAAAATGACATCTAAATCATGCACATTCAACTCAAACAAGTTCACTGTAGTACCTCTATGGTGGATGGGAATGATACAATAACTATAGGATCACTCAATTAGGATAAGCTCATCAATGAGGGGAAGGTCACAAAAGATGTTGCACCTAGTTCAAACAAATTATAGCTATCATAGGGAAGGAATCAAAACATACCAGTGGCATCATCTAGTAGGTCTTCTGATCTTGAAAACTTTTCATGACATAAAATCAATTTGTGCCCAAAGTAATACCCTTTTGACCCCCTCTAATTAGTGGTACTGGCACATATGATTAGGATTTGTTAGACCATATTAAACATTCCCTCTGAAGGTGACCCATTTTTCCATACTTGTAATATCCAATACTCCCTCCACAGAATTTTCCCAAGTGAAGTTTTCCATACGCGCCATAAGGTGTCTTGCCTTGGGAACCTCGGGACGCACTAACCTGTGATAGAGATCCTTAAACTCTAAATTTATAAGATATGTACCATTCTTGGGTATGGGTGAACTAGTAGATAAAGTCCCATTTTAAAAGAGACTCTCGTTCCTATTCTCACTCTTACCAACCTCATGGTTGGATGTCTTTGTAGTCTTGTTTCTGTACTCTTCCCTATCCTGCTGTCACTCCTCATCAATTTCTTATATATAAGACATTAATCTTCCAATATCCATATCACTAACAAGCATAGCTCCCCTCCCATCCTTCTTCAGTACCTTGTTCAGCCTATCAATATACAAACCTATTCTCCCCCTCATATATGCAACCATATCCGAATAATAGTGAGACAACTGGGTAAATTTGAGACCATATTCTTGCACAATCATGGAGCATTATTTTATATTTAAGAACCCTTTACCTTGGCCTCCCTCAGTTCTCTCAGAAAGAAACGCCCAAAGAAAGCTTCCCTCAAATACTACCCAAGTCAGAATTGAAGCACCCTCTCCTCTACCGTTCTTCACCTGGTCAAACCATAATCTGGCAACACCTTTGAGCTGATAGGTAGTCAACTCAACTCTACCAATATTAGCCACATGCATCACCTGAAACACTTTTTGAAGCTCTTCAATGTAGTTCTATGGATCCTTATTAGGTGTAGATCTTATTAATTTTCAGGCAGGTTCATTCTCAGAAACTCCTGTACTCTAGACGTATCCTGTGCATCTTTTCTACCCACTCCTTATCTAGCAACAGGTGTTGTCACAGCCTGGTACAATGTCTAAGTAGTCTGGCAAACCTTAGCATTCGAGATTTCATCTTGTGGTAGCTATTCAGGGACGGCTGGGCCTATGGGTTCATCTTGATATTAGGGCTTAGTTTAGTTAACATTCTATCTAGCTAGACATGCTCTTTCTCTAACAGCTCTTCTTAGAGGAATGATAAAAATTCTACAACTGCGTAAACACACGAATTAGAAGCGAGCCTTCATAAAGTTTAACCCTGTCACATAAATCACAATATGAAAGAGATGTAACCTTTCCAAATGTCCTATAGCTTCTTGCTTATAAACTGTGGTGCACAAAACACCCATAAACAAGACTCTACTAGACACGGATTCATAGAATCCCTAGGACACTTGAACTTTGTGCTCTAGTACCAAGATTATCACACCATGTGAGGGTACCCTTGGCGTGGTCGGCACTCAGAGACTATCACTTGTCCCCATGTAAAGAACTTGTCCTTGTCACATTCACCCAATCAATGGGTAACATAGTATCAGAACACTAAAGAAGATAATAGGTGGATAATCTCAATATATAAAGGTATAGGCCAACAATCAAGCTGTTATTCTCTGACATAGAAATAATTTCAAAGGAAAATAGTCAAGAGATAAAGATCTAAAAATCAACTCATCACTATCTAGTCTATGAAGCCTCTAACACTATGATATAGATGGTGCCAATGACAGGCCATAGATATCTCGACCAAAAGAAGATAAGTGCTAAACTCATCCTAGATGATAGAAATATGGAAATCCTCTGATAGGAAAGAAGTCACACCAATCAGCTGAATATGAATAGATCTTCAATGATGCGTCTGTTGATTATCCATAATACCTGTCTCTGGATCATAAAATGATGCAGTCCAAATGGATGTCAGTGCGTGGAATATATGAGTATATAAAATGACTTAATGAAAATGCATCAAGGTAGAATACTATTAACTCAGATAACTCAAATCAAGAGATAAGGAACTCAATCAGGATGTCAAATATCTATTTAAAGAAAGAATAAAGAGTAGACAATCACCAATCATAGACAATGCAATCATTCCACTCAATCCAAAATAATCAGATCAGAGTACTATTAGTATGAAACTTTTATGGGAGTTTCTCTTATCCGACAACAATCATTTATAGGCCAATGATTGTATAACAATCCTATTGATGTTGTCATGCCATTCTATACCTTGCAAGAGTAAGAACAAATCAAATCCATAATTGATTCGGACAATCAACCGATCAAGTCTTATTATTTTAGGACAATAAAATGGGGACATGTCTAACTTTAATAGACTTAGTCCTCCAAATAGGAACTTGTCTAACTTTAGTGGAATTAGACTACTCCTAAACATGGGGACGTAGTTATTGAGTTCGAGTGGGACTTACTCTCACTTAATTCAATGCTCGATACTGCTCCCAAGACTCAATGCTCGATACTCCTCCTAAAACTCAATACTCATATACAATCAATCCAATCAATGAGTCTCATATAGACTTTTGATAATCCATCAATTTCATCACAATCAACCCTTTTGGCCTATCAACCATCTAATTAATTCTCAATTGCACCTCTCAACAATTTAACCAATCAATTCCATAGACCTTTCAAGGGTGAATTAGACAATCATGTGGGAGGATATTCAATCTAGAACAATATTTAGAGTTCAATTAGGAATACTCATAGGACCATCAAGTTCTATCAACCTATCATCATGATCACATCACATTCACAATCAACTTTATCAAATTAAGGCTCTAGACTCAATCCCTAGGTTCATTCATGCATTCTTTTACAAGGTAATATGTAGGGTTTGTGAATTACTCATGTAAAAGCATTTATTTAGTAATTCAAGTTTATGATGATCATCAACATAAGAAAATACGTAGGATATGTATAATTTTGCAAGAAAACATGCATAAAAACTCAATACATTCATCTATCAATCTATCTCAATCAAAGGGCACATGGAAGAACAATTTCATGCTTTAGATTAGCTTTACATACTAGTACATAGTCTGACAATCCATTCCCAAGGGTTTTTGCTAAAATCGCTTGAATCCCTTGCTCTCTCCTCCTCTTCTTATTAGCCCTAGTTTCTCAATTAGTACATAGAAGAGATATAAGAATGGGTTTAGAAACCCTTTTCATGCAAAAAAATGACCTATGTTGTTCATGGATTAAGTGTAGGAGGGGTGGGGAAAAGTCTAGAATGTCCCTCGAAAGACTTAAAATTTTGAACTTTGGTGGACCAAGTCTGCGGCACGGACCTATCGTGTACCCGTTAATTTTTTTCTAAGAACTTTATAATCAATTTTCCTATCCTATTGAAAATATTAGAATCCTGGTTAAGTGTAAATCCGTGACAAGTGTATGAAGCAGACATGAATTGCGTTAATGCCCCAAAAAGTTATCTTTCAATCTGATTGCTCTAAAAATCAACCAGCTAAAACATAGCACAAGTAAATCACAACACAGACCGTCAAGATTCCTTCAGAACCCATGAGCGCAAACCAATCATGAACCCTATCAGAAATGATGTTCTGGTTTAGTGGAACCATCTGAATTCAAATTTGGTACCTCCTTAGCCTGGATTCTAAGAAAGATCTTTTAAACTATTTTAGGACTCAAATATCCAAAATAACCTCAAGAATGCCAAAAATTATAACGAGACCATTTCTAGTGTTAGCTTCACCACCTAGAATGACTAGAACTGCCAAATTTTGATTTAAGCCTCCGAACTCCGAATGTTGATCAAAGTCAAACTATGATCCAAAATGAACTAAAAATACAACTTTGGATCTCAAATCTTCATTTTAACTTCAAATTCAGTTCTATAAGTTCTTCTAAACAAGATTCAACATTTTTGGAGCTGATGGCAAATTAAACTTCGATACTCAAAACACAAGATGACCACAAAACTTGAAATTTCCATCTTTAAGCCTTTAAAAACCCTTTCTTTGGCTAAACTCCAACTTTTAACAAAGTGTTCAAAATTTGACTTTTGGAGTCAACAAAAAAAGAACCAAGGTAGCTTCAAGGAAGGGTAAAATGGTAATTTTATCAAAAATACCAAAAATGACTAACGAGGTCATTACAATCACACAATGCACTTGAACTGCTCTAGTTTCCTCAAAACTCTTCTTTTTTATAGCTTTGAAGTACTTTTACTCTAATTGAAAATAATGCACAACACATGGAAATGTAAATCCTTCAACTCACTAAAATAGGGTTCTTGTGAAAGGTAAGCAAGAGTAATAATTGAGAACTCAAATAATGCAGAGGAACATAATATATTGAATGATGTGGATTCTAAAGTAATAATAAATGGGTAAAAGGAACTAAAACTTCAAGAAAGGTTTAGTTAAAACCCATGTTAAACTCTTACTAACTATGATTAGGTATAGGGCATGAGGACGAACTTAGTCTGTCACTTCGAGTAGCCTTACATACTTGGAAGAACGAGATTCTCGAAGAACTTTGAAGAAGGTGCTTGAAAACCCTAGCTTTTCTCTTCTTGAAGTCTTGTCTAAGTCTTTAGAATATGTTTGAGCGTAATGAGGTTGAATGGTAAGGCTTAGGGAATTAATTAGGTGTAAAATTGTCATGTTTGGGCTTAGAAAGTATATGAAAGGACTCTAATAACCCTTCTTCAAACACAGCCCAAGTTATCTATAAGGTCACGTAGAAACTGTTGAAGCTTATCCATAGAAACTAGGGTAAGCTTTGAGGCCCTGGACCTCAATTTATGAGCCCAAACTATGACCTGTAGAATCTTATATGATTTCTAATTAGGTTTGTATGGTTTGGGAATTAAAAAAAGTGACTTGGAGACCCTTTTTACGAGTTGGAAATATGGATCATCAACACATCTTTGACCCTTATGTCAAGGTTTGTAGATGGTGACCCAGAAAACTCTGGACTGATAGTCTTCACTAAAATAGTCATTATGTTTTGCTCCGAACTCCAAATGAGGTAATATTGGCAGTGTTAGAAAGTAGATTCACGGATCCTTAATTTGATATATCATGGTCTATCTAATTCTTTATGTGCTGAGAATTATGGTCATTTAAAGTTAACCTTGCGTAATCAAATATGAAAAACCTAATTGATAAGGAGGTTTAAAACTCAACCAAGTACTAGAGGTTTCTAATGAACCTAAACCACTTCCAATACACTTTGCACATATAGGAATGAACCTCAAAAATATAATGACAACTATTACATCACTAGTTTCAAGCTTACATACTTGCAATATAAAAATTTGGATCTGAAGAATAGAGTTGTGGGTGCTAGAATATCTCCCCCTTAGAATCATTTGGTCTTGAATGTAGGTGAGACTAAGCTGGAAGAGGAAGGATCTTACTTGTCTACCACCATAGATAGGATTGGTTCAAACTAAGAGATTGAAAACTTTCTGTAGCACATAAGACATGAATGATACGGGACCAAGCATAAGTGACACTCTATCCAAAACTGCTCAACATAGATTATGGGTTCCTTGGGCATGAAGTAAGGTTAGGAGTACGGTGCTTTGAATGATTCAACTGATAGATTTTAAGCTTAGCAACACTTCTCAACGACATTCTACTTTCTGCATACATTACTTCAGCAGTTGCAACTCATAGCCCCTAGATGAAGGATGCATATGGCTACTTCTATCAATGTTATAGTCTAACTTCATGCTTTTACTCTGTTCAAGCCTAACTCTAAGTGGAAGGGTGCTATGCATAAGATGATCATGCAAATTTGACCAACAAAGTTTATGCTATTTACCTTTATAAGGAATTCCATCCCAATAATACTAATCCCTTCCACCACATTCAACAAACCATGCTTCCTACTCAATATTCACCTAATGCATCATACATTAATCTAAGTGCCATAAATACCACATTCAAGCCTAGTACTATAACCACTCTATGGAGTCTAAGTAACCACTCTTCTTAGAATTTCCTGCCTTCTTATATTTCTGGATGCCAACATATCATGCCTCACTACATGAAGACAACCAGAATACTCTCATCTGACTCTAAGTAGCTACACCTCATATTGCAATTCCTTCCCACTTACAAATTCACATTAGATTGAATGGCACATTACTACTATCACAATGAAAAACATCAACCTTTTTCTAGTTATCAATACTCAACTACTACCATTGGAATCACCATTAAAACTAAAAAAAAAAAATCACTAAAGGGGCTTAGAACAGGAGATTCAAAGCATGATTCATAGAGAATTTTTGTTAATATAAGTATACGCATGACATAATATTACTTTGTGAGCCACTAAACATAAGTCACAAATTTGTGAGACTGGCCATACTATGGAACCTTAATGCATATATGAATAGATCTATATTACAAAGCTAACTTCTGAAACTTTGTGGAGTAAGATTGAGATAAATGGAGTAGAATCTTCATCTGTTATTTTATGGCTGAGCATAGCTATGAATCTATCTTAAATGGATGAGCACAGATCTTATACATAACGTTGATATGCAGGACATCAATAGAGTATTGTAACGATTGAGATCTGAGAAGATGCTAAAGTAGGAGTGGATTGATATGCCACTAAAACTTTTGATGAACACACAATCTAACTCTCATCGCTTGACCTGGCTTTAGCTTATCATCTACCCCTTAGTCCGAGTCTAATAGTCCAAGGCTATAGACCTATTCCAATTTCCTTAAGCTGGTTTGTTATATTTATTATACTCTAATACTTAGAGAAAATGATCATCTCGTATCTACAAAACTCTCCCACTGCATGTACGATAACTCCTTATTGGGCTGCTTTCTAAGGTGCTTTTCTTAACTTCATCCTTTTTCAATAAAAGTCTTTGTATAGCCACTACTTACATTGGCTTATAAGTCACTCTATTTAACTCCAAACAATCTGACTTCTCCTTCTTAGCATACTAACCCCACTTCTTTATGTTTTCTTATCTACTTAACTAGAAGGTACTTGATCTATATATAGGAGGTTCATCATTGTTTATCTGTGATACCTTCATTCAAACTTTAAGGACAATAAAGAATACTTACACCATCCTACTCCATATTGAAAACTCAAATATACTTTCAAGGCTCACTTATAAAATCATAAACTTAATTAAAACCAATGTCATCCTAACTACATACTTGCTTGAGGCACCTCTTAATCATACTCTCTTCTGGGAAAACCCCAACCATTTACAGATATGACTTCCTTCTCAAGGATAACATGTTAAGAAAGGTTTAGAGAACAGTGCCTAAAAGTATGTCTTACTTCAACTCAAATGCACAAATATTAGGGAGAAGGATGCATTCCATTGGATAAATAGACTTGAGCATACTACTGGGCTACTCTAAAGCATTGTGCAGTCTTTTTACTTAGTGAAGGCTTTATCTAAGAGTAAAGTAACACATCAACAAGAATATGAACTTTATTATTTCAATCACCTAGATTATGAGGGGGTAATTGAATGGATCAGAGAAGCACATGAATCTAAATAAGTTTCTTATGGCCTAACTCTATTGCATGATCTTGAGCATGAAAGAATGAGAGACATCTCCTAAACGCCCTGTATCCTCCTAATTATAAGTGTAGTGCACAATACACCCATAAGCAAGACTCTACTAGACATGGTTTCATAGACATCCTAGGATACTTGAACTCTATGCTCTAATACCAAGTTTGTCATACCCCGAGCGTACAAACTAGATATGGCCGACACCCGAAAACCATTTCTGGTCCTAAGTGAACCACTTCACCTATTAACTTACTTAGTGAAAAACACTATCATAATAAATTAGAATGGGCACAATCCTCATAAAACTCAAGTCCTTCAACTAATCTAATAAACTCAATCAACAATAATATATAAATCTTGAAACATGGTTTTCAAACAACTTTAAGAAAAATAAATCGAACAATATCTTTCTTGTCATGACCCATGCCTAGGGCCTAAACGTGACACGACGAATGGGAACCCGAAGGGACCCAAATAAGCCTCTTATCGTATCAATCACACATCCTTGGTCGCAAAAGCAAAGTGAACAACAACAAACGATATATAAAATAGGAAGTGGGACTAAGGGAAGTCTTGAATATAAACAAACCATAAGAGTCAAGTTCATATCATAACAATATCATAATATCCAACATACACCTCTAACTAAGAATGGAGCGGGGGCCAAGACACTTCCCGGACTCACCCTCATAAAGTCAAATGTTCAACACAAAGAGTATTAAAATAGCAAGAAAGTAGATAGCGTCCTCGAACTTGAGGACTCACCAAGCTTATCTTTGAAGAATCTCACTAGCCTCGAGGAGGATGATCAAGAGGAGCTCTGGTTCCTACATGGTGATATCATGTAGGCAAAAGTATGTATTAGTACGTTTAAGTACTAATTATTTAGGATGTAATGTAACAAGACATAAGCCAATATAGTCAAAATGTATCGTAATAGACAATAAATAAGTATAATCTCATTAACGCATGCATGATCAATGCTTAAAGTAAAACATGTTTATAAATTCTTCAACTTACCTAGAATGTGATACACATGAGGGAAGAGACCTCAACCGACAAAGAATAAGATCAAGCAAGCTGCAACTTGGAATCCTGATGATTACCCTTCATTAGTACAGAGGTGGTCTACTTGCCAAGGTACACCATACTTCACCTTAAGGGAGCCCATCCATTTTGGAAAAGTCACCCCCTTTACAAGAACTTGTCCTATTTCAGGGTGGATTATATTAAGAAGTGCACTAAATGTATCCACTAGTAAAGAAAGGGTAAAGTATACTCGTATGTAGGCATATAGTTCAAGGAAAGAGTGCAAACCCTCCATTCATCAGTACTAAGCCTAATCCCATGGAATAATCGAAATAATCACACTAGCAATTTGTAAGAAACATGAAAACATGACATGAGTGGTGCTAAAATATCTTTGAACTTTAGTGGTGAGCCTAACATTAAATATAAGAATAGATCATCATCAAATATTATCCTTGCATTAACATCAAATGCCCACAATAGGTAAAATCTTTGAAAAAGGGCTTAATTCGGCATTTACAATATCATAGAAATTTTTATGAATTCAATCCATTTTGAAAGCCCAAAATCATCATAAAGTCACTCGACTCATAAATCATGAAATAGATCATCAATAACTTCAAGAATTCTTGAAAAGACATTTTATAAAACACTTGGTGGGCGTATAATACTTGTTCAAAATCATGAAATTCAAGAGTATATTAATATGATAAAAGTTAATGCAAATCAACCCACCAACATGTAGTAAAATCCTCATATAGAATACCTTGAAATTCATCATCAACTCTCATAATAGATCATAGTTTCATAACTCAAAATATGCATAGTCTCAATAGACAAAACCCATTCATGGTACAATCTTGAAATAGATAGTCATGTATAATAAATCAATATTTCATAAAATCCCAACATAATTTATACTCATAATCCATAATAGAAGATACTGATAGATAATACAACTTGAAAACATGCAGTTTTCATAAAAATAGAGATTGGGCTCCATTGGTGAAGGATCCAATGGATAAACCCACGTACCTAAATTTGAGGATTCTTTGATGTAGACTTGAAGGTACCAAACTTTAGCAGTTACTGTAGATGAAATATTATGAAAGCTGTAATCTGGATTTGAAGAATTACTTGGAAGTGTTCATCTATGACATTAGCTACCCCAAAAATGTCTCAGTT
>JAOTQR010103969.1:0-27981 GCA_025774065.1 Solanum ossicruentum | reverse complement strand
ATTACTCTCATTTATGTTTCGTACTTTTCGCTTTACATATTCGGTACGTATTTCGTACTGACCCCCTTCCTTCGGGGTGCTGCGTTTTCATGTCCGCAAGTAGTGACGTGCAAGCTAGAGAGCCACCCTCTTAGAATCTCTGTCTACCGTTGAAGTGCTCCCTTTGCCTCAGGAGCAGATTTTTGGTATATACATGCACAATTATTTTCTGTATTTTGCATTTATGTATATTCAAGGGTATGACGGGGCCCTGTCCCGTCATATGATTCAGTTCGTACGTGTAGAGGTCTGTGGATACATGTGGGTGTGGGATATTGCATATGGTATGATTACATATGTATGATACATTTGTTGGGCGGTTCTACTGCGGTGGTGACCTTGTCGGCCCGTATATATATGTGTATAGATATTTGTTGTATGATGGGGTTGCTGTTTGTAGGTTTGGTTTGTCAGTAAAACAGAGGAAACTCTGCCAAAATTTCGGTAGATTCCTAGCTATTATAGTTGGGAATCCGGTTTAGTGTTTGTCTGGGTGCCCAATCGGCACTAGTCACGGTCCCTGGGTTGGGTCGTGACACATGATGAAGAAATATCCCCATCTTTTCCCAACTAATCAAGCCTAATGTTTAGGTAATTCTATTCCTCGAGTCCGAATTCCTCATTCTGTATCATTCTGTCACTATTATAATTATTAAGCATGCATAATTATTTTGATGTTACTTTATGATATTTGTATAAGTTTTGCATGAAAATAAGCTCTATTTTGCATTTGACATGTTAAGCTCTTAGTCACTATTTCAATTCCTATTCATTCAAACTACTCTTGTCTCATACAGGGACAAATGATCCCAAGGGGGAGATATTGTAATGTACCTGGTGTTTTTAAGCCTATACTTGCATGAAAAGATAATATTCAAGTGAATTCTTATTGAGTTAAGTAAAATTTGAAATGAAGGTTATCTTAGTGATTATCTTAGTTTAGTTATGTGATTATTGAGGTTGTCTTGGAAGGGCGGTTGGTTTATCCTTGGTATAATCTGTTGGGGGCAATGTTATGTGAAGTTAAGACTAAAAATGAAGTTTGGTATGCGTTTGGAATTATTCGAAATGATGGTATATGTGAAGGATGCATAATTGACTTGTTTTAGAGTAATTCTTTTACCATTGTTGCATGGCTTGCATGGGCAGCCTTTTGCATGCCCTTAGCACAACTTGAGGCCATACCATGCCATTCCGTCCCATGCCCACTCCCTTGTGTTTGGCATCTTTCTTCTTTTTAAAAGTGAGTCAAAAAGTCCCTTTGCACCAAATGATTTTATGCCCTTTTGCCACACGTTTGTGACCACTTTTTATTGATTAAATGACCCTTATAACCCCCCAAAATCAGTATAAGTAACCCCCCCCCCCTACTTAGTCTCTACATCACTTTTCAAAGAAACCAAATCCCCTAATCTACATTGCTCTCCCAAAACACTCCCAACACTTAGGCTAAGTATTCTTCAAGATCTCCACCAAATCTCTTCATCTTCTCAAGGCTAATCAAGCAAAGTATGTGGATTTGATTCTTTGTTTCCTTTCAACCAAGGAGACTTCTTCGGAAACTAAATTTTGAATACAAAAATTTCAATCTTGATTTATGTATAATTGTATACTAAAAGTTATTTGCTTATATTATGGTTATTCATACATCTTATGATTATTTATTAATATTTATCAAGGTTTTAATTCAAGCATTTCAGATTTGAATTATTATTCTAGTTTATATTTTCAAGTCTTTGATATACAAATGAGTTATTGTGATTTTTATCCTAAATTGTTCCTATGATTATTGTAACTTTGTTTAAATGTCAAATTCATGATTTTAAGGTTATTGAACCAGTCCCCAAACGTGATTTAGGTTGAGTTATGAAGTTTGGATATTTGGCTTTCATAGCATAACATGAACTTATGATTTTGGACAAGAATAAGTAAATACAAGTATGAAATGATATTGGGTGACTTAAGACCCATTCAGTTTCATTTTGAATCTTTGTTAAGGAGCTATTCTAAGTACAAGTTTGAATATGATTTATTTTACAAGTTATGACTTTCCGAACTAAATTAAGTTTTGATTATTTCTAATATGCATTGTCCAGTTCCGTGGGATTTTGGCTTAGCGCCGAATGAGTTAGAAGTGGGACTCGACCTAAGGGGTCTTATATAAAGCTTCTAATCTCATAACTACGTGCCACCGTAGAATATTTTGATTATGCCTTTTTTGGCTTTCTGACTAGTGGATCCATTTAGTATTTCCATTTCTGGAGTTATACCGTGGCAAGTTAACTCACTCTTTGGCCGGTGGAGTATGACATCGGTATTCCATATTATAGCTCGTATTGTTTTGTCATTTATGGTCTTATTCCCACAGTTATTTGCTTATGTGCTTCTTATGCATTTTCATGGCATTACTTTATGCTTTACTTTGGAACTGAATATATTGTTTAAACTTGGAATTTGTCATATTGGGTGAGTATTCTTTGTCATTATATTTACTTGTTGCATTGGATACCCATATACTTAGTATATCCCAAAGTACTAACCATCTTTTTGCCTACATGCTATGATCATGTAGGGATAGGTGATCTACCTCATCCTCCTCCATGTGGCTAGATTGGTCGTGAAGACTTTGAGCTTTGGTGAGTTCCCATTCATCAGGAACAAAACCCTTATCTTCAAGCTTTGTCTTTTGTTATTCAGATATTTGATGTACTTTCATTTTGACTTAGTATTGAGGAACCTAGACATGTATTCTTGGCTCTATTTATTGTCATTGTTTAGAGGTGTGTCTGGACTATTGCTACACCTAGTCTGTTTTAAATTATTTAACTCATGCTTCCGCTTATGGTTACAAGTTGTCCCTTAGTCCCATTCCCCATATTTCATTGTCATTTATTTGTCATTTACCATTTAAACCTATAATGTGCAATTATATGATTTAAGAGGCTTATTTGGGGGCCTTCGATTTCTCATTTACCGTGTCACACCTAGGCCTTAGGTTTGGGTCGTGACAACTACCAGTACCTTGGGACAAGCCCATAATCTATGTTTTCCTCCCCAAAGCTGAACCCGAAGCTACCAAAACCCTACTTTCCAAATGAACAACAATCCAAACCATCCAAGACAAGCTACATCATACCCAAACCCATAATCCTATCACCCTCCACAAGAGAATATTCCTTTTATGGTGAATCAAGTCCATTACAAAACTTCAATCTGAAATGCATCAAATGCATGTCACCCATCACCTCCACCAAATGCACCACAAATTCCCAACCAAGATTGCCAATACCAAAATCCTCTCTATGATGAAATGTATGGAGATCTCAACAATGATGAGTTTTGGGAGCATGGGGGTAGGGATATGTATGGAGTACAAAGGGAAGGAGTTCAACATCTTGACTTGGGGTGGGATGGCATGGGAGTCCGAGATTATGGGTATAGAGGAGATAGAATGGGGAATAGAGGAGATAGGATGGGATATAGAGGAGATAGGATAGGAAATAGAGAAATAGGTTTGGGGAGAGCAATGATCAAGATAGGGGCTTGAACACTATCAAGGTTACACTTCCAAGGTTCAGAGGAAGTAATGACCCCGATGAGTTCTTGGAGTGGAAAATTCAAAGTGAGCAGATCTTTCTCACAAATAATATCTCGGAAACTTTGATGGCGAAGTATGCTCTCACAAAATTTGATGGGTATGCATCCACTTGGTGGGAGTCTAAGAGGAGGCAAAGGGAGAGCCATCACATCTATGAGTTACCTACTTGGCAAGAGTTAATTGCACTTATGGAGTTGAGATACTTGACTCCAAACTACTACCAAAGGTATTCAAGAAGGTATTTATGTTGAGGCAAGGTACCAAAAGTGTTGAAAAGTAATATGATGAGTTTGAGAACTTGAGAATGAAGTCTAAAATGGAAGAGAACATGCAATGTATGGTGATCCGATTTATGGCCAACTTGAGGTATGATATCTTGAAACCATCGAAGCTTAAGCACTATGAGACTCTTGAAGTGGCTTTCCATGATGCCTCAAAGGTAGAAGCAAATTTTAAAGAAGAAAAGTCATATAAGGCAAAAGGTTCTTCAACTTCAACATGGGACAAAGGTCGAGATAATTGGAAGACAACATCTTTTAGGGAGCAACCGAAGGGTGGTGGTCAAGTTACTCAGGTAAAGCTTGATCACAAATTCAAGGCAACTGAGGAACCACAAGGACGTAAGTATGCTAAACCTAACTTTCCTCATCCCTCTACAATTAAATGCTTTAGATGTTAAGGGATGGGACATGTTTCTAGTGGGTGTCCTAATAGGACGATGATTGTTACTCTTCGGGATGGGTATAAGACCGAAGATGATGAAGAGGGTGATGAAAAAAATGAGAGTGAGGGAGATAGAGGTGAGGTAGATGGTTCAAAAGATGAAGAAGAAAGGTTGGATGAGAGGGTCAGTTTTGCTTGTTTCATTGGGAAAGGAAAATCTTTACTTGATAATGATGAAGACTTGAAGGTGAATTCCAATCTTTCATGTATCATGAGAAGAATTATGAGAGCCCTTGCCAAAGGAGAGCTTGATCAAATGGAGAATCTATTTCATGGTAGGTGCAAAATTCAAGATAAATTGTGTTCTTTAATCATTGATAGTGGAAGTTGCACTAATATGGTGAGTAGTTCTTTGGTAGAACGTATGAGAATTCCATAAACAAAGCACCCCAACCTTTACAAGCTACAATGGCTCGATGAGAGTGGAGAGATGAGGGTCCTCAAACAGGCAAGCATTCAGTTTAGTGTGGGTAAGTACAATGATGAATTGACTTTTGATGTTGTACCCATGTTGGCATGTCACATTTTGTTGGGAAGACCATGGCAATTTGATATGGATGTTGTGCACCAAGAAAGATCCAACAAATACACTTTTGTGATTGAAGGTAGAAGGTATGTTCTTGCACCTCTCACTCCTTACCAAGTGAGTGAGGATTATCGAGCAATGAAGGAGCTTCGGGAAAAAATAAAGGTTGTGAATGCAAAGGGGGATGGTGGAAGTTCCAAATGCCTTGTCAACGCTCATATTTTGTTGCATTCTAACCAAAATACTAGCACTTTGTGTAGTATTATTTCTTCTCTTTTGCAGGAATATGACAAGCAAGGCAAGGAAAATGGGATAGCAAATGCCCTATCAAGAAGGGTTATGTTGGTGACTACCTTGACTTCTAAAATGATGCCCCAAGTATACCTCTCTCCCTACTCCTAGTGGCCCATGGATGGACATTTCTATGGATTTTATGTTGGGTCTTCCTAGGACTAAAAGAGGACATGATAGCATAATTGTGGTAGTGGATAGATTTTCTAACATGGCTCATTTTATTCCATGCTATACATGTGATTATGCATCACATGTAGCATCTTTTGTTGTCATCAAGGCTCTTAAGTTGCATGGAGTCCCTCAAACCATTGTTAGTGATAGGGATTCCAAATTACTTAGTCAATTTTGGAAGAGTCTATGGGTACACTTGGTACAATACTTATGTTCTCTACTTCATACCACCCTCAAGCGGATGGACAAATTGAAGTTGTCAATAGGACTCTTGGAAGTGTGCTTCGGTGCATGATTAGAGGAACTCCAACTACTTGGGAGTTGGAAAGACCATTTACCCTTGATTGAATTTGCATACATTCGTTCTTTCCACTCTTTTATTGGAATATCACCATTTGAGGCATTTTATGGCTTAAAACCTTTGTTTGTACTAAGCATGACTCCATTATCTTGTTATGTTGTTTTGAGGCTAGATGCCAAGCAAAGGGCAAAGGAGATAATGAGCATTCATGCCGAGGTTAAAGAGACCATTGACAATTTTAAGGTGGCTATACGAAAGAATTGGGGGGGAGAAAGGAAGTGCTCTTCAAGCCAAATGATTGGGTGTGGGTGCAGAGGTTTTCATATGTTCGAAAAGAAAAACTAAACCCAAGAGGAGATGGACGTTTCAAATTACTCAAGAGACTCAATGGCAATGCCTACATGATTGACTTGTCAAGTGAGTATAATGTTCATAATGTTTTCAATATTGTTGATTTATCTCCTTGTGTTGTAGGTGAATCTCTGGATTCGAGGACGAATCCTTTTCAAGAAGGGGGGGATGATAACATGCAAAGTAGAGATGGCACCAACATGAGTGACATGTACCCCTCAAGACCATTCACAAGGAGTCAAGCAAACAATCTCCAAGACCTACAAGCAATGTTCATAAAAAAGGAAGCATTAGAGGAGCTTGAGGGTCACCAAAGAAAGGCTTACAATATTTGGAAGGTCTATCAAGGTGAGAAGATGGAAGGAAAGAGGTCATATGTGCAAATCTACTTGAATTCAAGGATTTGAAAAAAAGACAACATAACAAGGCCCTTACTCATTAAGGGTAGAACTGTAAAGAAAATATCTTCTTTTATTTACTTAGTATAAATAGTCTTATTTTATCATTTGGAAGACTTAAACTATGTTGAATATTGAACTCTCAAATTGTAATATCTTCTTAGTTGAGTAATTAGGGTGAACTCTTAGAATTCTTAGTTTACTTGTTTGCTTGATTGATTGAAGGTTGCTCATTTGTGGTTCTTAGATTCCTTCAATTTTCCTTCTAGGGTTTGACTTGAGTTGTTGAAATCAATTGGAAGGTAAGGTTTTTACTCCTTTATTGCCCATAATTTCAGTAGTTTGAATTTAATCCACATATCCTTCTATCTTTGTTCCCTTTTCCTTTTCTTTCTTGTTTGATCTTTATCACTATTGCACTTCACGCATCATGAATTTTATGCCATATTGTTATACTATCTTTCTTTGGTTATATAGCTCCTTTTATATTATGTGCCTTGTCATCTAACATTTGATGCATGTTTAATAAGTCATGTGCATTGCATGCCTGCATACTGAGTATATTCAAATGTACTAACACATACTTTTTCCTATATGATCTAACCATGTATGAACCGAGGACTACCTTTATTCACCGTATGACGGTTAGCTTGGATCTTGAAATTTGCTTATTGTGGTAAGTCCTATCTTCGAATGTCAAATCACCATTCCTCTACATGGTGCTTTTTTCACGTTATTTACTTTGAGGGTGACCTCGAAAAATGTCTTGGCCTCCATCCTATGTTAAGACTAGAGGCATTGATGGACATCTCGTAAACCCTTTTATGTTTATATGCTAATAGTTATATTAGGATATTTTGAATGTGGATATGGCTATCAATTGAATATCATTATATGGATTGGCTATGTGTATTATGATGTGCTTTACGTTACGATTTGAATCATCCTAAGTCCCGAAATGACCTCATAAAGTGAGTCATACTTACCCACTCCTTAGTCTTTATATGCTACATTTTATATGAATCTATGTTAATCCATTTCCTTATGATATCCTCATAGCATGAGTCCTATTTTTTCATCCCTTAGAACTATGTGTTTACTATTGTTATACACTTCTGAACTGATTATATTAATATGGATACTTTGAGGCTTATTTTAGGACACTCGAGTTGCCATTTGCCATGTCGATCGTAGGCCCTAGGTCTGGGTTGTGGAAAGCTTGGTATTAGAGCACTAGGTTTGTAAATGATCCTCGAAGTTCAATATGCTGCGTCAAGTAGAGTCCAATTCATTGGTGTGAAGTGCACCATGCATATGAGTGGGAGGCTATGATGACGTCCTAGGGATTTTCTCATTTTTCCATGTCTTATGTTGTGCGCTGGACCGTATGTTTGGTTCCTTATCCTGATGGTATCCTTGCTACATTACAGAAGATGCCTCCATGAAGATCTCCCCAACAAAGACTGGCCTCGGCTTGTGAGGACCAAGTTCGACAAGTGCCTATAAAAGAGCCTATTTCTAATGGTGAATTCTGTATGGACTTTTCTATGGATGCCCAAGTAGTGACCACTCAGACTAGGCAGGTGAATCTTCCTCGGGATCCCACATCGGCTCCAAGGGTGAGAGATTTTATCCAGATAAACCCTTCGGAGTTCTATAGGTCAAAGGATGTTAAGGATATTCAAGAGTTCATTGATGAGCTTACGAAGGTGTTGATTGTTATGAGAGTCACTTCTAAGGAGAAATTTGAGTTGGTTGCTTATTATTGAAAGATGTGGCATGGTACACTAAATGGTTAATGGAGAGGGTTTGTAGTAATGTTGTTAATTGACAGGAATTCAAGTTTGTATTTCTAGATCGATGCTTCTCACTTGAATATAGGGAAGCCAAGATGACAGAATTTATCAACCTCAAACAGGGTGGTATGACTGTCAAGGTCTGAACCCTCAAGTTTACAAAGATCTCTAAATATACTCCTATCCTTTTGGCTGATCCCATGCAAGACAACAAAAGTGTATCAATGGTGTCTCTAACTTGGTTCTGAAGGAATGTCGTACAGAAATGCTTATTTAGGATATGGACATCTCCAGGCTCATGGTCTATGGTGAACAGATTGAAGGAAAAATCTCAAGGAGTAGAGAGATGGACATCTCCAGGCTCATTGTATATACTGAACAGATTGAAGGAAAAAAGCTCAAGGAGTAGAGAGTGTATGATCCTAAGAGGGCCTGTTATGATGGTGTGTTCTCCTACTCCAAGGGTAATAGTTATGGTGGCTTCTAACAGGGCGAAGGTTCTAATGCTTAGGTTGTTAATGCTAGGGTGCCTCCTCCCTAAGCACTTGTTAGTGGTGGGCCATTTTTTCCTCGGTGTGACAAGTGTGGAAGGAATCATTCAGGTGCTTGTTATAGAGAGTTAGTAGGTGTATGCTTCGGGTATGGTTACAAGAACCACAAGGTTGCAAATTGTCCTAAGGTTGCTCAGAAGGGATAGGGTCAGGTGGTTCAAGGTGGTCAAGGGTAGCAAAGAGCTCCACAAGGTGTTGCCCCAAGAAACAACAAGTTCTATGCTTTGGATGCTTGTCAAGAAGTTGAGAAGACTCCGGATGTTGAGACTAGTATGTTGAAAGTCTTTGAAAAATGCTTATGCTTTGCTTGATCTGGGTGTAAATTTATATTTTATGACTCCTCTGTGGGCTGTTAAAGTTTGGTTTGAGTCCTGCAACCATGAGGGAACCTTTTTCAGTCTCTACTCTCGTGGGTGAATCTGTTGTTGCTCATAGAGTCTTTCTGGGTTGTCTTGTTTCTCTTTTGCACAAAGTCTTCCTGTGTGATCTTGTTGAACATGATATGTTTGATTTTGATATGATTCTCGGGATGGATTTATTGCATGCTTCATATGCCTCTATAGATTGTAGAACCCGGAATGTAAAGTTCCAATTTCCAGATAAGCTTGTTCTTGAAAGAAAGGGTAGTGACTCTGCTATTAAAGGTTGATTTATTTCCTACCTTAAGGCTCATATGATAATTTCCAAGGGGTATATTTATCATATTGTGAGGTTCAAAGATGTGGAGTCTGATCCACCTACTCTTCAATCAGTCCTGGTGGTGAATGAGTTCTAAAATATGTTTCCCGAAGACTTGCTAGGCATTCCTCCATAAAGGGAAGTAGACTTTGTATAGACCTTCTCCTGGATACTCAACCTATCTCTATCCCTCTTTATCATATGGCACCGGCTGAGTTGAAGGAGTTTCTGGAGAAGGGCTTTATTAGGCCAAGTATATCTTCATGGGGTGCTCTAGTATTATTTGTAAGAAAGAAAGATGGATCCCTTCAGATGTGCATTGATTATAGGCAATTGAGTAAGGTGACCATTAAGAATAAGTATCTGTTGCCATGAATTGATGACTTGCTTGACCAACTTCAAAAGGCTACCCATTTCTCGAAGATTGACCTCTATTCTAGTTATCATCAGTTGAAGGTTAGGGAGTGTGAAATTCCCAAGACAGCCTTCTGGACTAGGTATGGGCATTTTGAATTTGTGATGATGTCTTTTGGTTTGACTAATATTCCGGCCATGTTTATGGATTTTATGAACTGGGTGTTCAAGCCATTCCTTGACAGTTTTGTTGTTGTCTTCATCGATTATATCTTTATTTACTCCCTTAGTGAGCGAGAGCATATGGACTATTTGAGGTCGGTTCTTAAGACTTTAAGGGAAAAAAAGTTGATATTAAGTTTAGCAAATGTGAGTTCTGGTTAGGTGAGGTAGCTCTTCTTGGCAATGTGGTTTCCGGTGATGGTGGTATGGTTGACCCGAAGAAGACCGAGTTCATGAAGAATTGGCCTTGACCGTTGACTCCTTAAGATATTCAGAACTTTCTTGGCTTGGCTACTTATTTTAGGAGGTTCATTAAAGGTTTCTCATCTATTGAATCTCCATTGACTATGTCGACCCAAAAGAAGGCCATGTTGGTGATGTGCTTTCAAAATACATCACATTTGATGCCTAAAACAAGAGATTTTGCAAGTTCTTAATGCAACTTTTTGTGGTTTTTATGTGTTTTGTGTTGTTCTTGCAGAAAGTACAGGTTGGCATGATTTTGGGGGAATATTAGAAATTTTGATGAAGTTCAGAGCATACGAGCCACCCTACGAGTTGTACCCCAAGCTACGAGTCGTAGCGTACCCTCGTAGCAAGAAATAATGTATAAAATTAGGAATTTGGAAAGTGAACGTCAGCCATACGAGGCTAACCTACGAGTCATAAGTCTCACTATGACTCATAAGAGGGGGCGTCATAGCAAGAAATAGTGTGCCAAAAGTTTGGACCAAAAACTGTAGCTCAGGACTACGAGAAGACACTATGAGTCGTAGAGCACACCACGACTCGTAGCAATGGATCATAGCAATCAAGTCCAAAATGTCAAGTACTGACTACGAAAGCCCGATCATGACTCGTAGGTTACCCCTATGAGTAATATCTGTGAGACATAACTGCTACCAGCTGTATTTTTTATTTTATTTTTAGGGTCTTTTTTGTAAAAAGTATAAATAGTTAATGATAGGGTTTTGAAAGAAAAAAATCGACATTCCACAAATTTGGAAGATACTTTGAATATTCTTAGAGAACTTTTCTAGCACTTAGTGTAGATTTTATCTTTTCTTTTTGAAAATCACATTGTGCTCAACTTCCATTAATATAAGCTTGTGGTTTTGAATATCAAAGTGGTGCTATTCTACATTATTCTTGGGTAATCTCTCAACCATGTCTTTTATATTTATTTTTGGTGATTTTGCCTTAGCCATAAGTAGCTAGGCACCCACAACTTGAGGTTGTGGGAATCATGAGGAGTTGACTTGAAATAACCTAGATTTTGTGTATTTATTTGATTGGTAAGTATATGTATTGTCTACTTCCTTTAATTTTGAATGTTATTTGGTGGTGGTCAACACCAGACCCCGCCTACTATCATGATCCCAAACAAGGTAGTGACGAATAGGAAAAGGAAAGTAGATTATTTGATTGATGTGTTCTCATCTAATCAACCAAACCTGACTAAGGGGAGGTTGACTGGGACAATAGGTAACGATTAATTGGCACGCCATGGTTGTCGACCAAGCGCCATGGTGAAATTCGACCTTCACCTTCACAAGAGGGATGGAAGAACCATGCAATTTCTTGATTGAAGTAATGGTTTCTAGGGTAATTGAGTCAACGAATCATGGGCAACACAATTCCCAAGTTGTCCCTGAATTTGATTGTCTTCTCTCGCATTTGTAATGTAGTATTTCTATTTGTTCTTCATTTTGAGTTGCAAACCCCCTATTCTAGAGAATATAATGATCGATGCTTTAAATAATTCTTAGTGGATCAATATAGTCAAGCCCCGTATTCCCTGTGGATTCGACCCTAACCCTTGGTTAGGTTTATACTTGACTGCAACCACTTTACTATTGGAGCGAGAACAGTTTATATGGCCGAATGAATGTGAGAAAAGTTTTCAGACCTTGAAGGATCGGCTTACATCAACTCCCGATGGCTTAGATAGGTTTGTGGTGTATTATGATGATTCTCGGGTGAGGTTGGGTTATGTACTTGCAACATGATAAGGTGATAGCTTATGCATCAAGTCAATTGAAGGTACATTAGTGTAATTACCCGACTCATTAACTTGAGTTTGCGGTGGTGGTGTTTGCCTTAAAGATTTGGAGACGCTATTTGTATAGGGTGCATGTTGATCTTTTCACTGGCCAAAAGAGTTTGCAATCTGTGTTCATCCAAAGGGATCATAACTTGAGGCAAAGGAAATGGTTGGAGCTCCTTAAGGACTGTGATATGAGTGTCCAATATCATTCCGGCAAGGAAATATTGTAGCAGATGCTCTTAGTAGGCTATCCATGGGAACTGTGGCTTATGTTGATGAGGTGAAAAAGGATTTGGCAAGTGATGTTCACCAATTAGCTAGGTTGGGTGTTAGGTTAGTCGACTCTAATGATGGTGTTATTAATGTTTTGAATGGTGCCGAATCTTCAGTGGTTGTTGATGTCAAGGCTAAGCAAGATCTAGACTGATCATTGGTTGTGTTGAAGAAATTGGTTTCCAAAAAGAAGGCAAAGGTTTTTTCCCAAGAGGGAGATGTTGTGCTTCGGCATCAAGATCGATTATGCATTCCAGACATGGATGATCTTAAAAGGGTGATCATGAGTGAAGCCCATAACTTTCATTCTTTTATTCACCCAAGATCTATCATGTATCGAGATTTGAGGGAAGTGTATTGCTGGCATGGTATGAAGAAGGACATAGACAAATTTGTATCTGAATGCCCTAATTGTGAACAAGTTAAGGTAGAACACCAAAGGTCTGGTGGTTTGACTCACAATATTGAAATTCCTACTAGAAGTGGGAAGATGTGAACATGGATTTTATGGTTGGTTTGCCTCAGACCTGAAGGCAATTTGACTCAATTTGGGTTATAGTTGACCGAATTACCAAGTCGTCTCATTTTCGTACCTATCAAGACTAACTTTAGTGCCAATGATTATGCAAGGTTATACATCCAAGAGTTGGTGAGGTTGCATGGTGTGCCTACCTCTATCATATTGGACTATGGTACCCAATCTACTTCACACTTTTGGAGGTCGTTGCAAAGAGGACTTGGTACTAAAGTGATGTTGAGTATCACTTTTCATTCTCAAACTGATGGACATGCTGAGTGAACCATTCAAACATTGGAAGACAAGTTAAGGGCTTGTGTGTTGGAATTAAAGGGTAATTGGGATGATAGTCTTCCACTCATTTAATTTGCTTATAATAATAGCTTTCTTGTTAGCTTGGTATGGCACCGTTTGAGGCTTTGTATGGTAGGAGATGTAGATCTCCGGTGGGGTGGTTTGAATTGGGAGAGATGACTTTGATTGGCCCGGATTTTGTGTTGGAGGCTATGCAAAAGGTGAAATTGATTAGGGAGAGGTTAAAGATAGCCTAAAGTTGCCAAAAGTCCTATTCGAATGTTATGAAGAGGGACCTTAAGTTTCATGTTAGTGATTGGGTGTACATAAGGTCTCACCTATGAAGCGCACAACGCGTTTTGGGAAGAAGGACAAGTTGAGTCCCCCTTATGAGATTGTTGAGCGGATTGGGAATATGGATTATACGTCAGATTTGCCTCCGGATTTAAGTTCTATTCACCCGATTTTCCATGTATCTATGTTGAGGAAATTGGTTGGTGATCCTAGTACTATTGTGCCTTAGGAAGGTGTTGAGGTTGAGGAGAACTTGTCTTATGAGGATTTTGCAGTTGAGCTTTTTGGATGGGCAAATGAAGCGACTTTGCAACAAGGATTTGGCTTCCACTAAGGTACTTTGGAGGAATCAGCATGTGGAGAGGTCTACATGGGATGACGAGTTGGATATGATTAAATGATATCTCCATCTTTTTCAATCTACTCAAGCCTAAGGTCTTAGGTTCTTCCTTTTCGAAGTTTCATGACACGACATGCATACTTTGCAAGAAAATAATTTTAGATGTTTAAATGATTTGAATATGTTTTGATGAGAGTTTAAATGACTTTATGATTTTGAAGTGATGAAATATGCATCGTATCTTGTCCATAAATGTATCATGTCCTATGTCAAGCCTTTGAATCCTTGTTCTAGCACATAAAGCACGAATGTTCCCAAGGGGGAGATGGCGTAAGGACCCTGACTTTGTATGACTTCAATGGAGCTTCTAGGTTTCGTTCAGAAAAGTTTTGGACCAAGGTGATGTTTCATGGAAGCCTTGACGGTTCGTGTGGTGCTATAGGGACCATGTGGAGCCTTCTGGAAGTGACCCTTGTCCTTATGTGGGGTGTGAGAGCCTTAATATGGAGTTTGGGACCAAGGCATACCACAGTTGGACCCCACACGATCTATGTGAGTCCATACGGACAGTATGGTGGACCATATGGTAGCTTGGGCTTGAGGCAAGTGCCACGGGACCTCTCACTGATCGTATGGTGCTTCACAGTTCGTAAGGCCCTTCTATATAAGTCCCAGAGTGAAAATTTTCTAAATATTAGATCACTGTCTCGGAACTTTATCGTAAAGAATATTTCTAAATGAAGTGGTACTGAGGAGTATGGTCCGTATAACCTTTCATATGGGTGCCTACGTAAAATTTTTCTATGTATAAGATTGACGTCTCTAACCTTCGTCAAGTGGAATTTTCTAAGTGTTGGACTACGGGCGAGTGTACAGTCCGTATAGTGCCTCATAGACCGTACCCCCCTCCCTGAGACCTTGACATCAATTTTTCTACTCGTTTTATTATTGGCATTTTCGTAATTATAATTTATCCTAAGGGTCTTTTTGTGACTTCGTATGCTACCTAATGACATTCAAAGGACCTATACTTGATTCCTCTCCTTCAAATTCATTCCTACACTTAGAAATCTCTCAAGTTGTTCTTAAGAATGCTCTCAAAGGCTCTTGGGAAGGCTAAGCTAAGGAATCAAGGGAAAATCCCTTTCTTCATCAAATTCCTTCTTTAATCTTCTTAATTAGCTAAGGTATGTGGGAGTGATTCTTGGTCCATTTCAACCAAGAAGACCCAAACTCTTTTCACTTGAATCTCATGGAAGTTTGGTTACTTTAAATATGGGTTTTGAGAATCATGGTTTATAAATTCAATTGAAATTATGGGCTATATAATTGAACATGTATTGTCCCTTTAAAATTTGATATAAGCATGGGTAATCAACATTATGATTTGAATGTGGATTTTACTTGTGGGTTTACTTAAATTTCATATTAAATTATTGATTTTAGATTGAATCTATATTACACATTGCTATTCACACATCATGCATGACTTATGCATTAATGAGCATTGGATTTTATAAAAATTATAAAGTGGGTTAAGCCCAATTAAGTTTATGTATATGATTTTGTTAGGATTATGGTTATGACAAGAATGTGATCACATAAATGACTGTGATATGACTCTTTGAGCATTTTGGGTGCTTGCACCATCTCGTATATGTGAATGAGTTATTCCTATGCATGAGAAGCATGATTATGAAATACGAAGCTTTTGAGCCCAACTATGAATGATTATGAAATATGTTTGGCTATTGAGTCCAACTATGCATTGAAATAATTTGAAATGACTTACACCTCTTTTGAAAGCATGTATATGTATAAGTCTTCTTGTGGGATATTTGGCCTAGCACTGAATAGATTGGAGCCGTAAGGGCTATCCTAGAAGGTCCTCTCCCTTTTCTTGAACTATGTGCCAGCATAGGAATATCGTAGCCGTTATTGAAAAGACGGGGTCATGAGAAATGGCTACACATTTTGATATGATATGGTTTGATATGGAAATCCTTTTAAAAAGATGTGATCATAAGGAAGGTGTCCATCACACAGAAAAGATGGGGTCATAAGGTGTGATGTATATTACTCTAGGCAAGTAATCTTATCTTAACAATGGGAGGTCCACATTAGGAGAATTCATGTAATAGCTCCCCTGAGTTTGATATAAAGGTCATGGTCACATCCCCACTATATATATATGAGCACTATTGCACTTCATGCATCATGAATTTCATGCCATATTTTTATACTTTCTTTGGTTATATACCTCTTTCTATATTATGTTCCCTTGTCATCTAACATTGAATGCAGGTTTGATAACTCATGTACATCGTATGCCCGTATACTTAGTACATTCAAATGTGCTAATGCATACTTTTGCTTACATGATCTAACCATGTATGAATTGCAGACTACCTTTATCCATCGTACGATGTTAGCTTGGATCTTGGGATTTGCTTGTTGTGGTGAGTCCTATCTTCTAAGGACATATCACCATTCCTCTACCGATGGTGCTTTTGTTTATGTAATTTACTTTGAGGGTGAGCTCGGGAAATGTCTTTGCCCTCGGCTTATCTTATGACTAGAGGCATTGTTCAATATCTTGTAAAAAATTTTACGTTTATATGCTAAGTGTTGTATTCGAAGATTTTGATTATGGATATAGCTACCTATCGGATATCTTTATGTGTAATGGCTATGAGTATTATGATGTGCCTTACATTCTAAGTGAAAGATCTTAAGTCCCAAATTTCCCCCTTAGAGTGAGTCATACTTACTCGGCCCTTAGACTTTATGTGTTGCGTGTTATGTGAATCCATGTTAATTCCTTTCATTATGACATCCCCAGAGCATGACTCCTACTTTCTATTTTTTAGAACTATACATTACTGTTTGTATATGCTTTCGAATCGATGATATGAATATGGATACTTCGAGGCTTATTTTAGGACTCTCGGGTTCCCATTCGCCATGTCACTTCTAAACCGTAGGTCCAAGTTATGACACCTTGGTATTAATATTCCTAATTGGACCCTTGAGCATTGGTCTGGAAAACTCCTGTCTGATTAGCTTTGAAGCAAGTGTCCTCGTAGTAGGGATCATCATACATGGGTTCTCATGGAGGCTGATGAACAACTGCATTAACTCATTCTAATTTTGCTTCATCATTACCTCCGTACCTATATGGATTAGGGCAAGCTCTTGCATAATCTCATCATTTATTTTAGCTTGCTCTGAACCAATCCTGATAGGTCACGAACATTTGGTAGACGCTCTGTCTCTTTGCTCCTATGCACAATTGGTCTTGACCACCCTTTCCATCCATTCGACAATCCTTGAGAATTGATGATCTAAGACATGCCTCCCCACCACATAATGATATTAGCACAGGCTTGACTATTCTCATCCAGGGCACAGTAGAATATCTCTACTAAGGCATCACCAACAGCTTTGTGGTCCGGGACACTCCTTAAGCACTTTGTAAACTGCTCTTATGTAGTACTGATCGAATCACAAGGAAGTTGCTCAAAGTTGTTGATTTAGTCTTTCAACTTGAGATTCTTCGATCTCGGGAAGTACCTCCTCAAAAAGGACTTCTGCAGCTCAGCCCAACTAGTGATTGAACTCTATGGAAGCTCGGATAGCCATAACGTTACAATGCCTGTTAGAGATAACTAGAAGACACGAAGTCCCATAACATCCATACACAGATTCTGTGTTCCCATCATACTCTTGCAAACAAATGCAATGTTATGTAGATGGTTACGGATCCCCTAATGGTAGGGACACAAACAACACATGGTTCTACAGTATCTGAAGCAAACCACTCGAAACCACAAACTTTGTGTTAGTAGTGGTGGTGGTAACAAATAATGTTCACGCTCTAATAAGAAAGCTGTCGCTGCCAGCAATTAACCTAACCGAAGGTTAGGGTCGAATCCACAGAGAATATGGGGCTTGACTACAATAATCCACTACTAATCATTTTAAGTATAAATAACTAAAACCTCTAAATGGGGTTTTATTGTGATTCAAAAATAAACTAAAATAAACAGTAAACTATGACACAAGAAAACACTCAATTTTAGGGACAACTTGAGAATTGTGTTCATCATGGTTCGTTGAATCGGTTACCCTAGATAATATGACTACAATTGGTAATTCGCATGCAGGATGGTAACTTAGGTTCTTCCAGCCTTCTTTTGAACGTGAAGGTCGAATTTCACCATGGCACTTGGTCGGCCACCATGGCATGCCACCTAACCGTTACCAATTGTCCCAATCAACCTCCCCCGGTAAAGTTTGGTTGATTAGATGAGAACACATCAATTGAATCCTATCATCTACTTCCTTTTCCCTATTCGTGACTACCTTGGTCGGGCTAGTGATAGTAGGTGGGGTTTGGTGTTGGCCATCACCAAACTACAATCGTAATGAAGGGAAAAATAGACAATACATGCAAACCCTAATCATAGATATGCAAGAAACCTAGGTTATTTCAAATCAGCTACCCATGATTCCCACAACCCACATTGTGGATACTTAGCTACTCATGGCTAAGGCAAAGCAAGCAAAAATGCAAATACAAGACATAAATGAAAGTTTTACCAAAAACCTTGAAGAGTGTAGGCACCACAAGTTGCAAACCCAAAAGCTTGATTGATCAACAATGAGTACAAAGCAAGATTTGTAATCTCCAAAATGGGTTTTTCAAGAGAGAATGATAAACTAATCTAAAACCCTAAAATATTCTTGAGAGAATATTCAAAGGCAAGTTCGATCTTCTAAAAAATTCTGGAATCCCTTCTAAAAATCGAACTAAATTCTATTTATAGTGTTTACAAATAAACCCTAAAAATAACATAGAAAAGATAGCTGGCAGCTGGTACGCCTTGCAGGTACAGCTCGTAGGGTGACCTATGAGTCATAGTTGGGGTCTCGTATCAGGCTCTTGGCATCTTGGATTGAACTGGTATGAGTTGTTGCTTGATCTATGACTCGTATATTCCTCTGGTATTCTTGGCCTTTAGTTTTTTGGTCCAACATTTTTGTTCTCTGATTCCAGCTACGAGTCCACTTATATGAGTCATAGTGAGACTTACAATTCGTAGGATGGCCTCACAGGATTGACCTCTACTTAGCAGATTACTGAGTTTTTGGTCTCATTTTCTTGCTATGACATACCCTACGACTCATAGCTTGGGCTACGACTCATAGGTATGCTCTTATGTCCTATGATTTAGCAAAATTTACAATTTTTATTCAAAATCATGTCAACCTCACTTTTCCACAAAAACAACACAAAACACATAAAAACTAATAAAAGTCGCATTAAGAACTCACAAAATCCCTTGTTTTAGGCATCAAATGTGTTGTATTTTAACAACACATCAACACCCTCAACTTAGAATTATTGCTTGTCCTCAAGCGATGACTCAATCTAAGCAGACAATGAGAAATACATAGCAGCTACACTACTGGCATATACAACAACTCCTTTGATTAGGGTACCCAACTATTTTCAAATCGGGATTGTAAGGTCATCAAGTAAAACCAGAACATAATGAGATACCTGGCAATCCAACTATGACAAGCTAAGGAGCATCAACCATCCACAATCGCTAGTATAGTCATATACTACTCAAGCAATGCAAATGCCTTCACTAGAAAGAATTCCCTCATACTCACTCAAAAAGCATTTAGAATTCAGGGACAGAGGAAGCATTCTCACTCTCACAATTGAATTCAAGCATATTGACTAACACTATAAGCTTGCCTCTATACTCATCTTCTGGCTTGGCGATGAAATGGATTTAGGTGACTTTAGGACTAATGGTCTTGTAACACAGGTCCAGGGGGCTTTCGTATGCCATTTTAGGCAAGTAGTGACTAAAAGTTATCCTTGAACCATGTTTACCAACACTTTTTGCTTTCATAAACCAACCTTTTTCAATAAATCCACCCTTATTCTCCTGTTTTGAATTTTTCTTGAGTGCTTTCTTCCTATTTTCAGTTGTGCCTTATTTCTGAACTCAATTCTTGCTACTTTTCTCAATTCAAGGCACTTTTCTTTTCTTTTTCTTCACTCGGCTCAAGCTTTTTTTTTTCATTTCTTTCTTTACTTCCCAACTAACCATCTCTTAGTTAACTTTACCATAATAAGGGCCACTATCAACTTAAGCTTTTAGCCTGAGATGAGGTAGACAGTATCTACTACTCAAACTAGGGCCGCAACTTATAGCCACCCTCAACTTAGGCTTTTAGCCTCAATTATGGTTCACATGTCCAAGGATAGATCAAGGCCAATATCAAGGTATTTCATCAATCAATGTTAAGCTAATAAGGTGTCAAGAAAGAATGAGTACATAAGAAGCTCGAAAATTTGGAACAAGGGATTGTCTCACTCATTTGGTGGGTCATTTAGGCTAAAAGTGGTTTCACTCAAAGAACAAAGGCCTAAGATCCTTTCCATACCAACCAAATCACCAAACCAATCTTAGAGTACTAAGGAAAGTTCTGAGTCCATACAAGATGCATGAATGCAACAAATTAAAGTCACAACACACATGGCATTGCATCCACAATTAAGTATAGACTCATAGGTCATGCTTTTCAGCTTACCTTCCCAACATTAGAACAAACATTGCCAAGATACTCAAAAATGTATGGATGCATCAACAACCACAATCTCAAAAATGTTAAGGTTACCCATTTTTCATCGAAACTTTAAAACGCAATTAAAGACTATGTATATGCAAACAGATAACACTACTGTGAAATTATATATTATCTACACTACCTAAACATGTTGGTTCAATAGAAAATTAAATACCCACAAGGAAAAAGCATCATGGAAAGAAAACTTTGGGATCAAAAATAGGGGAAGTTATGGACTTGAGGCTACTGAGACTTCACCTTAATCCATAACTTCCCACCTCCTTGGGATCAAAAATAGGGGAAGTTATGGACTTGAGGCTATTCAGACTTCACCTTAATCCATAACTTTCCACACCCCACCAAAATAGAATACTTTCTCCTCAAAGTAAAAACATGTACTAAGATGAGCATAAGAAAAACATAGACTTAAATATATATACATTAAAAACCAATATTTAAAACCCAACATCCAAAACCAAAATAAAGACATTATCCAACATAAAACATTTAAAAGTCAACATCAAAATAATATTGTCTAATAAAAGAACAAAGTATCCATAAATAAAAGTAAGAACTAGGGTCAAAAAGGGTCAAAGATCATGGTGCATCAAGAACCGGTCTCTGGCTAGTCTATGGGGTCCTGGGGTGCCAACTCCTCCTCAGGAATCCTTGAACTATCCTCTCCATGTGGGGCTAGTCTCGTAAGGACTGGTCAACCCAAGGTCTGGCTCGTGTAGATAGATCTTAAAGTCTGGACTCCGTCGTTGCCACCCTGCATAACAATGCCTGAAAAGCAACAACAAAAGTAAGAGAATCAACCTGTAATGTGGTTGCTGCTGGTGTTGGGTTACTAGAGGATGGTGCGGAATCGATCTCCACCGCTAGCTTAGGCTTTGTAGAAGCTGGAGTAGTGCCGGTAGCAACTGAAGCCCTGAGTCGGAGGCTCTACTGGGAATGGCTCTGAAATAGAAGGAGCTGCTCGTGGTAAAGTGATAGGATCGAGGTTAGAAACAATACTAAGATGGTGTGAATACTGGAATATGGAAGCAACAACAAAAAAATAAAAACTAATTAAAGATATGGGAAATTCAAAGGAAAGATCTAAGAATTTCCAAGAAATTGATATTCTAAGGCCTTGACAAGATCCAAGTAACAACATAATGATTTATAGAAGAAATCTAATGCCTTTACTTGAGAAAATGAATCAAAATGTTAGATTCGGATCTTGACCGCTTTATGAGTAACTAAAGACAATAATTAGCATGTAAACTAATCACCTTCTGTAGAATACCAAAAATAAATCAAAGATATCACAAGAAGAAAGTACTTTATACCTCAAACTATGCACTAGTAAAGGTTTAAAGATAAATTCTCAAATAACAAGTCACAAAGGTTCAACAGAACTCTCTTAAATATTATTAATATCAATCTAATTGTCCTTTACGAAAGAAAAATGACTCCTATATATATTATAGGGTCTTGGACGTCCAAGACTCCTTAGGTTAGGCCGAAGGAGTATCTAAAACCTAGAAAGAAAATTACAAGGTAAATCCTACTCTAGAAAGGAAATAAAGTTACCTTAATTAAGAATAGAACTAGTAGTTCTAGGAAAGCATTAAATGGTACCAGGATACCTCAAATAGAACAGGGAAAACATCAATAACCTATATATAAATAAGGAAATAAGGTAAAACCAACTAGGAAAAAGAATCTTGACAAATTTGGAAAGTTTGACTAGTGTTCTCTGCAAACTTGGGCAGAAAGCAACCTTTGTTGTGGCTGCTTCTTGGACTCTTCTTGGCCTTATTTGCACCAAATTTAACCCTAAATTTCTTCATCTTGGACTTGAATTAGGGTCAATAAAAAATTGTACCATTTGGACAATTCATCCTTCTTGGGCTTTAGCTCTTCTTAGCTAACAGACACCTTTGGATCTAACATTGATGCCCATTGAACTTATCATTAAACTCCTTGGTTTGAGATCTTGTTATTGCCTCATTTGAGCTTCTAAACCTTCATCCTTTTCATCCTTTTCCCTCAATGGAGTAGAGCTTTATTTGATGCTATCGTTCCCTTCTTCTTTAAAAGAATTCATCCTCGAATTTGAATCTGCATCAAAATGGGAAAGATCAAAAACATTAAAAGTAGCACTAACTTGGAACTTACCAGGAAGATTATGTTTATAAGCATTGTCTCTAATCTTTTCAAGGACTTTGTACAGGCCACTTCCTCTAAAATCTAGCTTGGTCTTTCTTTTGGAAGGAAATCTTTCCTTTCTCATATGCACCCAAACCAAGTCCCCAAGTTAAAACACAAAATATTTCTTCCTTTATTCCTTCGCAATGCAACTTTCTTATTTTTCTTTTCAATTGCAAGTCTTGTTTGTTCATGAATCTTCTTAATCATGTCCGCCTTCTTTCTACTATCAAGATTAGAAAAATTTAGTAGGTAAAGGCAATAAATCAAGAGCGGTAAGGGGGTTGAATCCATAAACAACTTCAAAAGGAGTCTTACCAGTAGAGAATGAAAGGTCCTATTATAAGAATATTCCACATTAGGCAAGTAATCTTCCCAAGAAGTCAAATTTCCTTTCAAAACAGCCCTCAACATATTCCCCAAGGTTCTATTAACCACTTCTGTTTGCCCATCAGTTTTTGAGTGACAAGATATGCAAAATAGTAATTTACTCCCTATCTTTCCCCAAAGAATTCTCCAAAAATGACTCAAAAACTTGGAATCTCTATCACTAACAATAGTTCATGGTATTCCATGCAATTTAACCACTTCTTTTACAAATAAGTCAACCACATGAGATGCATCATTAGTCTTTTTACATGGAATAAAATGATTCATTTTTAGAAAATTTTTCTACTACCACAAATATACTATCCTTACCATATTTAGCCCTTGGAAGACCCAATATGAAGTCCATAGAAATATGAATCCATAGAGAACTAGAAACAGGTAAAGGAGAATAAAGACCATGCGGCAATATTCTAGACTTAGCTTGTTTACATTCAAGATGATAAGAACACAGTTTTCAGCATCCTTTCTCATATAGGCAAAAAGAAAAAATGTTCAGAAAGTATTTCCAAAGTTTTAGGCACTCCAAAATGTCCCATTAGCCCTTCACAATGTGCTTCCCTAACAAATAGTTCACGCAAAGAGAAGTCAGGTACACACAACTTATTTTCCTTAAATAGAAATTCATCTTGAAGATCAAATTTCTCAAAAGGACCCAACTTACAATTATCAATTTTTTTACAAAATTCATAATCATTAGCATAAAGTAACTTGATTTGGTCAAAACACAACAACTTTGAAGTAAGAGTAGATATCAAAACATACCTTCTTGAGAGCGCATCAGCAACCACATTCTCCTTTCCTTGTTTGTAGGCAATTACATAAGGGAACGTTTCAATAAGCTCCACCAATTAAGCATACCTACGACTAAGTTTACCTTGGCTCTTCAAGTGCTTCAATGACACATGATCAATCTTGACCACGAATTCTTGAGACCACAAGTAGTGCTGCCATGTAGCTAACGCCCTTACTAAGGCATATAACTCCTTATCATAAGTTGAGTAGTTCAATGTTGCTCCACTTAGTTTTTCAATAAAGTAGGCAATTGGCTTGGAGTCTTGCATCAAAACAGCACATAGGCCCTTACCAAAGGCATCACACTCAAACTTCAAAAGACTTAGAAAAATCAGGTAATTGCAAAAGAGGAGAAGAACACAATTTTTCTTTCAACAAGTTAAATGCATCATCTTGTTCCTTTTCCCATGAAATTTTTTTATCCTTCTTAATAACTTCATATAAAGGAGAAGAATTGGTGCTAAAGTCCCTCACAAACCTCCTATAAAAACTAGCAAGTCCATGAAAACTCCTATCTTCAGTTACTCTATACAGTCTAGGTCATTCTTTAATTGCTTTGATTTTATCACCATCTACTTCAACTCCCTTATAGCTGACCACAAAACCTAAGAAAAATACACGATCCACATAAAAAGTACACTTTTTTAGATTAGCAAATAACCGCTGATTTCTAAGGACTTCAAAAACTTGTTTAGGTGCTCTAAATGTTCATCTAGATTTTGAGAAAAGATCAATATGTCATCAAAATACACCACAACAAATTTTCTATGAAAATCTTTAAAAACATGATTCAGTAGTCTCATAAATGTGCTGGATACATTTGTTAAGCCAAAAGGCATAATTAACCACTCATAAAGTCCATACTTGGTCTTAAAAATAGTTCTCCATTCATCTCCAGGATTCATACAAATCTGATGGTAATCACTTTTAACATCAATTTTAGAAAAGATTTTGGATCCATATAGTTGATCTAGCATATTATCAAGACGAGGGATAGGATGGCGATAATTTGTCATTATCTTGTTGATGGCTCTACAATCCACACATATCCTCCATGTTCCACCCTTTTTGGGTACCAATAGGACAGGAACAGAAATGGGCTCATGCTCTCTCGAACAAAACCCTTTTTAAGCAATTCTTCAACTTGGCTTTGTAATTCCTTGGTCTCTTCAGGACTAATCCTATAGGCAGGCCTATTAGGTAGTTGAGACCCAGGCACAAAGTCTATTTGGTACTCAATTCCTCTCAAAGGTGGCAACCCCTTTGGAGTATCATCAGGAAAAAAATATTTAAAACTCGGCAAAAGAGAAGAAACACTATTTGGCAAAGAAGGAGTTAGTTCATCAAAGTTTATCAACACTTGTTTGTAAGTAAGTAGTACTATGGGCAGCCCCTCTTTTTTAGCATTCTAACACTCTTTTGATTTTACATAAAGACTCTCTTTTTTCTTTTCCTTAGCCTCTTTCCTCTCACCAAAACTTTTTATTTTTCACTCAAAACCCTATTTTACCTTTTACTTAGTTTGCTGCCGTCTCTCTCTTTTTCTCAGCCATCTCTTTTTTTTCTATCTCTTGGCCCTTTTCTTTTCCCTCAAGCTCACTTTTTATCTCTCCCCTTTGATTTCCTATTGTTTTCCTCAATCATTTCTAATCTTCAAATACTTGTGAAGAGATAATGGTGCAAGAGTAAATTTCTTACCATTATGCAGAAGACATTACCTATTCTTTCTCCCATGATGAGTAGTATCCCTATCATATTGCCAAGGTCGGCCAAGTAAGACATGACATGTTTGCATTGGAACTACACCATAAAGAATTTCATCTTCATACCTACCAACAGCAAATGAAATCATGCATTATTTTGCTTTTACCTCTCCACTATCATTCAATCATTGGAGCCTATATGGGGTAGAGTGTTTCATGCATGCAATTCTTAGCTTAGCTACCAAATATGAACTTACCACATTTGCACAACTTCCCCCATCAATAATCATAAAAATAAGTCCTCCCCTTTATTCCACAACAAATTATTCCTCTGTCCTTCATCACTACTATCCAAATTAATAGTCATAATTCTCCTAGACACTCCAATTATACTATCATTGGGCAGTTCTAAATCATCTTCCTCACTTACGCCTCCTCCCTCTTCTTCTTCCTCACTTTTTTCACTCTCATATTCTCCATTCTCTTTAAGTATGATGTTTCTTTTACTTGGAAATTCATGCATCATATGACCCCTCCCATGACATTTATGACATTGAATAGAGTTACAAGGTCTAGAAGATATAAGATAAAAGGTTTTACCTCCCTCGTCAACTTTACCTCCACCTCATCTTTTTGAGGTTTAGGAGGAGCTTTTCCCTCTTGATTTGACCATGGATTCTTAAAGATGGAGTAGGCTGATTTCTCTATGAATTAGGTTGCTGCTGTTTCTTGATTAGTTTTTCTACTTTAATAGACAAATCAACTAACTCATCTAAAGTTACATATTGTTGTATCTCTACTACATTAGCTATTTCAGAATTTAAATTATTTAAAAATCTAGCCATTGTATGTTCTTCTTCCTCCATGCATTTAGCTTGGATCATATCCATATCCATGCTTTTGAAGTACTCATCCACTGACATGGATCCTTGCTTCAAGTGTTGAAGGCGAGATTGCATCTCTCTTTGAAAATATGATGGCACAAACCTCTTTCTCATCACCCTCTTCATCTCTGCCTAGGTAGTAAAAGGTGGTAGCTTATCTTTCATTTTTCACTCTATCCCTAGCAAGCTTTATCCACCAAGAAGCAGCATCAGAAAACTCAAAAATATCAAGTTTAACTTTCTTACCCTCAGAGTAGTTATGACAATCAAAAATGGCTTCAACTTGTCTCTCCCAATCAAGGTACAAGTCTTGGTTCCTTGTCCCCTTGAAAGATGGAATCTTCATTTTTATATTACTTATATTATCATCTTCTACTCTACCTCTTTGTCCCCTCCTATCTCTTCTTTCTAGATTAAGTACACCATCAAAATCAAAATCATTACCATATTTAAGATTTACAAAAGGGGCATGGGATACATTTCTTCTAATTTGGGGTCTAACATTATTGGGTGGTACAACATTATTCTCACTACTAATTGCAACTATGGTCTCATTCTGCTCGGTAATCATATTTCTCATCTCTTGAAATTGAAGGTTCCATCTCTCGAATTGTTGGTGCATAACTTGAAGGGTGAAGTCATTCCTTCCTTTGATCTCAGCTTCTAAATGAGCCCTTTCTTCATCACCACTTGAATTAGACATCTTAAATGGAAATATCAATAACACACTTAATATGGCTTTTACCCTCTTTTAAACTCACCCACACTTGCCTTTTTCCCCTCAAATAACCTTTGAACAAGATTAATTTGTAGATTTATAATTAAATCCAAACATGTTCAAGTTCTTAGTAATAAAGTATAGATTATTGTGGCGCAAAAGAAAGTAAAGAACTAGTCCTAGAACAAGTAGGATTTAGTTGAAACAAAACACGAATAGAAAGGAACTTACTTAGAATTTTATAAGAATAAGAAAAAAATTTCCCGTATCCTCAAAGATTTAGAATCCCCTCTTCTTAATTTCTTTTTATTTGGAAATAACTAATGCATGATTTTGAAGGTATGTAAATGGATTTCTTGGAGAGCAAGTTATCTCATTTTTTAAAAACTTTATTTTTACTTTTTTTAAACTTTTTTTTGCTCTTTATATTTAAGAAATCCCAAGATTTACCAAGAACAGAATCTTGATAGAACCGCTCTGATACCACTTGATAGGATCGAGGTTAGAACAATACTAAGATAGAGTGAAAACTAGAATGCAGAAGCAACAACATAAATAAAAATGAAAACTAATTAAAGATATGGGAAATTCAAAGGAAAGATCTAAGAATTTCCAAGAAATTGATATTCTAAGTCCTTGACAAGATCCAAGTAACAACGTAAAGATTTATTTAAGAAATCTAACGCCTTTACTTAACAAAACAAATCAAAATGTTAGATTCGGATCTTGATAGCTTTATGAGTAACTAAAGACAATAATTAGCATGTAAACTAATTACCTTCTAAAGATTACCAAAAAGAAAACAAAGATATCACAAGAAGAAAGTACTTTATACCTCAAACTATGAACTAGTAAAGGTTTAAAGATAAATTCTCAAAGA